>ONZH01006195.1:0-28088 GCA_900303285.1 Rhinella marina
GTCTCGCCATTGTCCACCACCTCCTCAGACAACACTGGTAAATCCCCACTGTCAGCACACTGAGACTGCAAAAGGTCTTGCGAATTGGGGCAGAGAATGTTCTGGGGGTAGCACATCAGAAGAAGGGGTGACTATGGGGTTCCAGGGAGTACGTGACCACATGCAATCTCCATCTAAAAAGTCATACTGAGGCTCACCACCATGCTTTACACTGCAGTCTTATTACTGAGGCTCACCACCATGCTTTACACTGCAATCTTATTGAAAGACAGACAATCAGGGGTTCACCGCCAGGTTGTCAGGCAGCATTTTTAAGTGGGTCACCATTACCGTGTCCCTGAAAATTGCCTTGGGGTCATCACCAGACTATTGGCCAGATTTAGAAAAAAATGGTGCAATTAGGGAGCCTCAGAGGCATCCCTACATGCTGCCCCTGGTGTTTCCTATGCATTTCCAAGGTGTTTCCATCATTTTCTGAGGTTTTCAGATGTTGGGGAAAACTTGACTGTGCAGAACCTTTGGCCCCTGCAAAAATATTCGGGTCTCCCATAGACTTTAATGGGATTCGTGATTCGGCCCGAACCCACGAATCCCGCGAAAAATTTGGCCCGAATTTCGAATCCCCGAATCTTTTAGGATTCGCTCAACTCTAGTCACAATATCTGGAGAATAGATTAGTATGTCATCCAAATACACGACTACAAATCTCCCCACAAGATGATGAAAAATGTCATTAACAAAATGCTGGAAGACAGCAGGAGCATTGGTCAACCCAAAAGGCATGACCATGTTCTCAAAGTGGCCCTCAGTGTGTTAAAGGCCGTCTTCCATTCATCATTCGTCTTCCATTCATCCCCCTTTGATCCTGACCAGATTATATGCCCCCCTTAAGTCCAACTTGGAGAACACCTTGGCATCCACAATCTGGTTAAACAAGTCAGGAATCAAAAGAAGGGGGTACCGATCACGGACAGTAATCCTATTGAGTTCACGGAAATCCAGACATGGCCTAAGGGTTCCGTCCTTTTTCTTAACAAAAAAAGAACCCTGCTGCCACAGGAGATTTGGAAGGCCTAATATGTCCTTTAGCTAAACTCTCAGCAATATATTCCTTCATGGCCATTCTCTCAGGTCCAGAAAGGTTATACAGCCTAGATTTGGGCAATTTTGCTCCAGGGATAAGATTGAAAGGACAATCGTATTCCCGGTGAGGGGGTAAATCCTGACATCCACCTTCAGAAAATACATCAGAGAAATCCGATATAAAAGAAGGAAGAGTCTTAGTGGTTAAAGCAGAAAAAGATGTGTTAAGGCAATTGTCAACACAATAATCGCCCCAATCCACAATTTGTCTAGTATGCCAGTCAATGGATGGATTATGTTTGCTTAACCACAGTAAACCCCAGAACCAGAGGAGCAGGAACACCTTCCAACACAAAACATGAAATAAGCTCCTGATGAAATTCACCCACTCTTAATATCATGCACCATCTGAGACGAACACTTTTGAGATAGAGGTACAGAATCAATGGCAAACATAGAAATCCTCTTATCCAAAGAACTTGGCGACAATCCATGCATATGGACATACTGAGCATCAATCAAGTTCACCCCTGCCCTGCTGTCAATAAACACCTCAATTTTCACAACCTTTGACTCTAGCGCCACCTCGGCAGTCAGGGGAAAAAGTGAGATGAGAATTCAACGCCCCCTTTTCTTTTCTCTCTTTTAGAGATTGAAAGCATGGACATACATTGATAAAGTGTCCTTTCTGACCACAGAAAAAACACATACCCTTTTTATTACCAAGATGTTTACGGGTGGAAACAGGAGTGGCTCCCCCTAATTGCATAGGTTCATCCCCTGACATCAACCTAGGGGAATATTCACCCAAAGTGTCATAGGAAAATAGTACACTATGTGATAGTACGTCCTGAGAGCGGGGGCCCCTAGATCGCTCTCTCAGGCGCCTATCCATGCGCACAGCAAGAGACATAGCGGCTTCCAAAGACACAGGGGTTTCCTGAAAGGCCAAAGCGTCCTTCAGCCTTTCAGATAAACCTTGACAGAATTGGCTACGCAAAGCCGGATCGTTCCATTCAGTATTGGTCGCCCACCCCCGAAACTCAGAGCAATAAATCTCAACCGGCCACTCACCCTGACAAAGGTCACGTATCTGGGTCTCAGCCAGGGAGATACGATCCGGGTCATCGTAGATAATCCCTAAAGCCTTGAAAAATTCATCTACTGACCGGAGAGACTGCGATCCGGTCGGCAGAGAAAAGGCCCATGACTGCGCATCCCCTTTAAGAAGCGAGATGACCACACCAACCTTCTGCTCCTCATTACCAGAAGAATGTGGACGCAGTCTGAAATACAATTTGCACGCCTCCCTAAATAGAACAAAATTATCACGTCCCCCAGAAAATGTATCCGGGAGGGGGACCTTAGGCTCCAAACAGGCCTGACGCTCAGCACCCCCAGAACCACCAGCCTGTGGTCTCTGAATCTGGTTGTGGATGTCAGCCACCTCCAAACTGAGTCCCTGCAGCCGTTCAGCAAGTGCAGCAATAGCATCCATGTCAGCACAAAAATGACATAAATTTTTGTTTTGGCGGTTTATAATGTCACGCTCTGGAGTGGAGGGAATAGCCACACCAAGCGTACGAGGGAAGGGAACGGACCAAAACCAGGGAAATGGTCACCTCCTGCAGGGAACCCTGAAACTAGGCCCTGACTGACTACCAGTATGAACAAGCCTGGGTTGTAGGAGAGTTCATACACAGGAACCTAATAATAAATTCACCCTAAAGAACCCTGCATCTAGTGACACAAAGAAAGAGTAAACCCGTTCCTCCAAGAGTAAGGACAAACAGGAGACTCCAAAAGGAAAACCACAAAAGGGAAAAAGTCACTTATCTTTAAGCAGATATCACAGCAACCGGATCTCAGCCGAGATCAACACCACACACTACTAAGTAGGCAGAAAGTATAAACCGCAAGGGATACTGGGAGAGGAAGGGGTAAATAGGAAGAAGATAATTACCACAGCGGCAACAGCTGAGGGGAAGGGGTGTGGTAAACAGCAACCAAACCAAGGGAAAAAGCATGTAAAATTATGTCACTTTTGAAAGCCGTGCAGAACGTCTGATACCAGACCCAAGCCCACTCGTGACAGGAAGCTCACTATAAAGGCGCCGACTGTGTTACAGCTGGTATTCCACTACTGCCCTCTGCTGCTCACAAAGCCTGCCCAACATGTGGAAGGTGGAATTCCATCGCATGCTCAGGTCACACAGCAGTCGGTGAGCTGGCAATCACAAGCGCTGCTGCAGCGTTGCCAGACCGGCTGAAGCTGTTGGTGACTTGCGGAAATAGGCACACAGGCGACGCACCTTCACCAGTAGCTAAGGCAAATTGGGGTAGGTTTTCAGAAACCGTTGAACCACTAAGTTGAATACATGGGCCAGGCATGGTATGTGTGGGAGGTTGGCCAGCTCCAAAGCCGCTACCAAGTTGCGGCCGTTATCGGATACAACCATGCCTGGCTTTAGGTTGACTGGCGAGAGCCACAGCTCAGCCTGTTCCCTTATGCCATGCCACAGCTCTGCGGCGGTGTGCTGTTTGTCACCCAGGCAAATAAGCTTCAGCACGGCCTGTTGCCGCTTACCGACTGCTGTGCTACACTGCTTCCAGCTACTGACAGAAGTCTGAGTGGTGCTGCAAGATGGCAATTCTGCATGGGAAGAAGTAGAGGAGGAGGTGGAGAAAGAGAAGGAGCAGCCGCTACTGTAGGTGGCAGCGGAAATCCGGATAGAAGTAGGGCCCGCAATCCTCGGCGTGGGTAGCACCTGTGCCATCTCAGGGTACAACTCGCTCCCAGCCTCCACAACATTCACCCAGTGTGCTGTCAGGGAAATGTAGCGTTCCTGTCCAGAAACGCTTGTCCATGTGTCAGTTGTTAAGTGGATCTTGCCAGTAACTGCGTAATTAGGAGACCCCGGCCATGGAAGAGAGGGGGAAGGAGACATAGATCTAAGACGTGACTTGACATCCAAACCCCCATACCGGAGATACTCATCGAGACGGGGAAGGTAGAAGAAAACCTGGTAGTCAACATCTCCTCTCCTGAACTGTCTGACATGGAACTAACAGCTTTAAACAAGGGACTGAGCTACTGCCCATCTAATAAGGTGGACTGGTTCAATTTGGAAGTGGACTTGCATAAGTTCTTTCGTACCATCAGATTAAAAGCACACTTTGCAGGTACTGTACAAGATGGAGCAGGGATAGCTAATACCTCTGACATGAAAACGGAACTACAATTTAAACAACTGGGGCTAAAAAAGAGGAGTACATATACACCCCCAAGGGGCAGTCCTGCAATAGAGGCATATATAGAAATAGTTTCCAACCAGATACAGGCACTCAGACAGAGTGGAGTAGGGGACCTTTTGTTTCACCCTAATATGAAGGAACAAGAGATTATGGCCATTAAATCCCTAAGCTCAGACATCTCTATAATTCTAAAACCTGCAGATAAGGGTGGGGCGCTAGTGGTGTTAAATATGAGAGATTACGTAGCAGAAGTACAACAACAGCTAGCAGACTGTGAAGTGTATCTACCGTTAGATAAGGACCCTAAATTTGATATAGCAAGAAGAATAAAAGAATGTGTGAATGTGAATGTGTGAATAAAAGAATGTGCGATGGGGTCCCACTTGGCCCCGACATATGCAAATATGTACATGAACCATGTGGAGAGACATCATATCTATGTATCGCCCCACTGGAAATTTTTTCTTTGTTGGTGGTGATACATAGATGATGTGTTTGCCATATGGACTGGGGATGAACCCTCCCTGATGCAATTCTTGACAGAATTGAACACTTATGACACAGAACTACAGTTTACCATGGTGCATTCAAACCAAGAACTACAGTTCTTGGATGTCAATATACAAAAAGTTGACACAAGGATTATCACGGATTTACATGTAAAGGCAACAGATAGAAATAGCCTGTTGTATTACAAAAGCTTTCATCCTAAACATATGGTGAACTCACTACCGAAATCACAGCTCACTAGAGTTAAAAGGATCGTGAGCAGCACGACTATATGTGAAAAACGGATGCAGGAGATGACTAATAAATTCAAGATGAGGGGCTTCCCTGATTTTTAGAAAGAGTGAAACCTGAAATGGATAAGGCTAAATTGGAACTCAAGGGGAATACAACCCCGAGGATTCCTTTTGTGAGTACTTACAGTAATGTTACAGTAATGCAAAAATTGGTGATATTATACGGAAAAACTGGAATATCATCCAACGAGGCTTGCCCTCGTTGGTTGATTTTCAGTTGCCCCCGATTCTAGCATATAAACGGGCACGCAATATACAAGACCAATTAGTGAGATCAGACATTGGCCAAGATATAAAACAAATACAGACCACATTTACCAGAACAAGGCATGGTAATTACCCATGCTTACACTGCTGCCACTGTAACGCTATCCAAAAGGGTAGCTTTTTTTCACATCCTAGGACAGGCAAGACCTATCCGATAAAAGGTTATTTTACTTGTCAGACGACCTTTGCTGTATACATATTACAGTGCCCGTGTGGTCTCCTCTATGTAGGGGAGACTAAGAATGCCTCTAAGGACATAACAGGACAACACAAGTCTAAAATTAGGAATAAGGCAGTTGAACTACCGGTACCTAAACACTTTGAGGACTTCAAACACAATGTCAGTCAACTCAGATACAGGATCATAGACCATGTCCCTCCACTTAGACGTGGAGGTGATAGAGAGAGGATATTGGAGAATTAAAGTGGATTTACGAACTGGATACCCTTTATCCAAATGGAATGAATATTGATTTCTCTATGACTCCATTTTTATGAAATATCTATGATGTTTTTTTCTTCTCTAATCTGCTGTTTTATTATTTTTTACAGATACACGTCCGTAGATATTTTTTAATGCACTGGGGTGGTACGAAAAGTGGTTTGCTTTGATTTACAATATTAATCCTGGGGTTGAAATCCTTTACATTATTGTAATCAATTAACAATATTTTTGCCATTGGATTATTGATAACCTCTGGGACAACTGATATAGAGATATGTATTGGGGATATGTCATGAGATCTGTTGTCATACATTAAGGTATCAATACACTCAGTTACTCTGAAGCAGTGTATTTTGAGATTGTACTCAATGTGTAATATATATATATATATATGTATAGGCTTGATAAGTATAACACTATGTATTAGTACTAGGATTGAAATATTTGACACATCTCTCAGTCCATATGTTTTGCAATATAATTAATGGTGCTGTACCTATATATGATAAAATACTCCTGATAGCATGAAAAATTGTGCCTTACAGATGGAGCAATAGCATTAGATTGGTTCTCTCTCATACATTAAGATATATCTTTTCTCCCTACGCTGTTGAGTTCTAGGTATATAAGGATAGTGCTAATAGATACCCGATACTGTTCCCTGTAGCGTCAGGTAACTAGGCAACGTGACGTCACCTGTCACGTGATCGCGGCCTATTGCTCCTTGTAGCATCAGGTTTCTAGGCAACGTGACGTTATTCGTCACGTGTTCGCTATATATACGTACTTCCTGAATGTGCACAGCCCTTCTTTCGGCGTATGTTATGCGTACAGAGTTACTTGTAAGTATTCGCTATTTGCGGACTTTACTTTTTGACGATTATATTATGCAAGTTCCCTGCGATTACGGTGGGATGTTTACACTAATGTAAATGAGCGGGTCATGTGACCACAACTACAAACGTGATCAGTATATCAGTGCATAACAAGGTGCCGTGCTAGGGATATGAACAGAAGTACTATAAGGTATGAGAGAGGCTTTATCTCTGGCTCCATGTTTCAAATATAATATCTTTCTTGTTTGAGAGTGATCATTACTTAATGATGTATAACTCTGTGGCATATATATGTTTACAATATTTATATACAACGATGTTATGTAGCAACCACTTCCTGGTCACCACCAGTGATGTCACTGGTATTTGGGTATTTAAAGAGGACCTTTCACCACTCCTGACATGCCTATTTTAATAGCTCCATGCATTCCCCACGTACTAACAATTCTGGAACATCTATTCTTATGTCTGTATGTTGTGCCATTCCTTTATTATTTGCACTAGAAGTTATGAATGAATTGCTATTTGTCTTTAGTAAAGGAACAGAGGGGAGGTGACCAGTTGGGGGTGTGTACCTGCACAGACTGACTCTATCCAATCAGTGCTGCCATGTTCAGACTGTGCAGGTACACACCCCCAACTGGTCACCTCCCCTCTGTTCCCTTACTGAAGACAAATAACAATTCATTCATAACTTCTAGTGCAAATAATAAAGGAATGGCACAACATGAGACATAAGAATAGATGTTCCAGAATTGTTATTACATGGGGAATGCATGAAGCTATTAACCCCTTCGCGACCGGAGCTTTTTTCGGTTCTGCATTTTCGTTTTGCGCTCCCTGCCTTCAAACAGCCATAACTCTTTTATTTTTCTGTTCACATAGCTGTATGAGGGCTTGTTTTTTGCGGGACAAGTTGTACTTTCCAACGCCACCATTTAATATTGCATACGGTGCAGTGGGAAGCGGGAAAAAAATTCCAAACCGGGTGAAATTGCAAAGAAAACGCTATTCCGCTACAGTTCTACGGGTTTCTTATTTACAGCGTTCGATGTGCATTAAAACTGATCCGTTACTTTCATTCTACTGGTCAGTACGAATCCGGCAATACCTAATATGTATAGTTTTTCCTGCGTTTTCATAGTGATAAACTAATTAGAAAGTTGCCCTTTTTTTTTTTTTTTTTTTTCCTTGTCAAATCTTGACCCCTATAACTTTTTGGTATTTATGTGTACAGAGCTGTATGGGGGCTCATTTTTTGCGGGACGATCTGAAGTTTTTATTGATACCATTCTGGGGTGTGTATGACTTTTTGATCACTTTTTATTTAATTTTTTTTAGAAAAAAAAAGCAACAAAAAACGGCAAATCGCCATTTGGACGCTTTTTTCCGCCACACAATTCGCCGTATTGGAATTTTTTTTTTTATATTTTAAAAGTACGGGCGTTTTCGGTCACGGTGATACCCATGATGTCTATATTTATTGTTATTTAGGTATTTATTTTTTACTTATACGGAAAGGGGGGTGATTTGAACTTTTACATCTTTTTTATTTTTTATATATTTTTTAACATTTTTTTTAAATTTTTTTTGTACTATTAGAAAGCTCAAATATGGGCTTATATATTGTGGCTTTTTTTTTTTTCTTTATGAGCAATTCTGGGTTTTATAGACTCAGAAAACCATGAATTGCTCATTTCTTATCCTGGCCTGCCATCTAGTGGCCAGAATAAGAATTGCAGTTTGAAAACTGTAATCCTCACCAGCGAGGATTACAGTTTTCATATGGTGTACAGACACCCCGATTGGCCACACGGGGTGTCTGTACACCACCCGGAAGCGAACGCTTCCGGGTTTAGACGCAACTAGATGCCGTGATCACGTGTGATCACGGCATCTAGTCAACCCGGAAGACGCCGCCGATGGAGTAGGTAGCGGCAAGTCTCTGCTGTTAGAAACAGCAGAGACTTGCCGGCCATGACGCCCGCCGCACCCGCGAGCGGGCGCCATGTGCCCGCATCGCCCCAGCGCCGTACATGTACGGCGCTGGTCGCGAAGGGGTTAAAACAGGCATGTAAGGAGTGGTGAAAGGTCCTCTTTAAGGTCTGTATACACATGTATATGCATGCTTGAAAAAGGCTAAGGTATAGCCGAAACGTAGCAAGGATTTGGGATTTTGATGGAATAAAAGGTCACTTTTTTTCACCGCAAGATTTGGATGCTGCCTCTACTTTTTTATGTTGCAGCAACTGCGTTGGTCAGGGCACGGGTTATGTTTATGGACACATGCTGGTGCAAGGCAGGGATGGCACGTCGGGAAAAATAGTGGCGGCTGGGGACTGCGTAATGAGGGACAGCCACCGCCATTAGGCTGTGAAAGGCCTCCGTGTCCACCAGCCTAAACGGCAACATTTCCAGGGCCAGCAACTTGGAAAGTTGCGCGTTTAGAGCTATGTCCTGTGGATGGGTGGCAGGGTATTTGCGCTTGCGTTCAAATGCCTGGGGTAAGGACATTTGAACGCTGTGCTGGGACATTGAAGTGGACGTGCTGGCTGATGGTTCCTGCGAAGGTCCAGGTTCAGGGCGGGAGGCATCTGGGCCTGTGTCTTGAACAGCAGGTAACAGAGGGGAAGAGGAGGCAGTGGTGTGACCTGCAGACACAGATCATGGACCCAGGCGTTCGGCCCACCTTTTAGGGTGCTTTGCTGCCATATGGCGGATCATGCTGGTGGTGGTCAGGTTGCTGGTGTTTACGCCCCTGCTCATCTTGGTACGGCACAGCTTACAAATTACAAACCGTTTATTGTCAGCACTTTCCTCAAAAAAATGCCAGACTGTGGAACACCTAACCCTTGGCAAGGGAGCTTGCCGCAAGGGGCTGCTCCGGGGAACAGTTGCGGGGCTGGTTGTCGTGGCCTGCCTTCTCCCTTTTGCCACCCCACTGCCTCTTCCAGCCTGTTGCGCTGCTGCGGATCCCTCCCCCTCTGTACTGCTGTTCTCGCTCGGCTTGCCACCTTCCCAGGTTGGGTCAGCTATTTCATCGTTTGCCACCTCCTCTTCCACATCCTCACTATGTTCCTCCTCCTGACATGGTGAACTAATAAGAACGTGATTAACTGCGTCTTATCCTCATCCACAACCTCCTGAGACACTAATTGCCCTTGTTTTATTGGCAACTGTGTCTCATCATCATCATCCACCTCGGGAGAAAATACTTGTCGTTCCCCACCGTCATCTTCTTCAGACGGTGTTTGCTCAATAGGTTGGGAATCAGGGCACAATATCTCCTCATGTCCCACTTCAAACAGCCTTGGCAAGAGGCCCAAGCCAAGGGACGATGATGAAAAAAGCTCTTCGGAATATCCCAATGTGGGATCTCTTCTTTGCCCAGACTCTGCATGGTGGGAGGAAGGAAGATCAGGGTGAGGATGCGGTTGCCCAGACTCTTGGTTACTGAGACTGGACTTTGTGGAAGAGGGGGTGGTGCTGAACCGACTGGAAGCATTATCAGCTGAAATACAACCGACTACCTGCTCGCACTGGTGTGGCTACAAGAGTTGTGTCTTGCGCCGCCCTGCAAACTGTGACATGAGACTAAGAGTTTTGGATGACCTTGTTTCTTGGGCTCTGCCAGCAGGCACAGTTTCACCGCGCCCAGAGCCATGGCCTCTGTGTTCACCATCAGCAGCACGCCCACTTCCCTGTCCCTTAGTGCTCGCCTTGCGCATATTGTATAGTATATATGCAACTTGGTCACAACTACAGTACTGCAGATTTTTATTAACTGTATGATCAGAAATTTCTGAATGTCCAATATTCTGAATGCGCAAACGTTATAGAGCAGCTGCAAATGAGGAACTGCGGCCTAAATTATCGGTATTAAATGTAATACGCTGTTTTCAAACGGTATTAAATGTAACAACGGATGTCAGCCACATAAACTTTTGAACGGTTGTAATACGCTGTGCACCTAGCGTTACTGACAGGGCACACTTGGTTTTTTTGCCACCCAAAAAAAAAAGCAGAAGTATTTCACAATGGACTTTTGTCTTTTTGGAACAGAAACAATCTTTCTACCTACCCAAACCCTATCCCTATAGTTTAATTCCCTCCTTGGGCAAATTAAACTGCAGACACAAATGAGGAACTGCGGCCTAAATTATCAGTATTAAATGTAACAACGGATGTCAGCTACATAGACTTTTGAACGGTTGTAATACGCTGTGCACCTAGCGTTACTGACAGGGCACACTTGGGGTTTTTTTTTTGCCACCCAAAAAAAAAAAAAAAAGCAGACGCATTTCACAATAGACTTTTGTCTTTTTGGAACAGAAATAGAGATGAGCATGCTCGGGTGGAATTTGCGTGCGCTTTTTCAAATCTGCACGCTAATTCATACGCATATTTTAGTATGTACACTAATGCGTACGCATTTTATAAATTAGTATGCATTAGCTCATCTCTAAACAGAAACAATCTTTGTACCTACCCAAATCCTATCCTTATAGTTCAATTCCCTCCTTGGGCAAATTAAACTGCAGACACAAATGAGGAACTGTGGCCTAAATTAATGGTATTAAATGTAACAACGGATGTCAGCTACATAGACTTTTGAACGGTTGTAATACGCTGTGCACCTAGCGTTACTGACAGGGCACACTTGGGTTTTTTTTGCCACCCAATAAAAAAAAAAAGCAGACGTATTTCACAATGAACTTTGGTCTTTTTGGAACAGAAACAATCTTTCTACCTACCCAAATCCTATCCCTATAGTTTAATTCCCTCCTTGGGCAAATTAAACTGCAGACGCAAATGAGGAACTGCGGCCTAAATTAACGATATTAAATGTAACAACGGATGTCAGCCACATAGACTTTTGAACGGTTGTAATACGCTGTGCACCTAGCGTTACTGACAGGGCACACTTGGGGGGTTTTTTTTGCCACCCAAAAAAAAAAAAAAAGCAGACGCATTTCACAATAGACTTTTGTCTTTTTGGAACAGAAATAGAGATGAGCATGCTCGGGTGGAATTTGCTTGCGCTTTTTCAAATCTGCACGCTAATTCATACGCATATTTTAGTATGTACACTAATGCGTACGCATTTTATAAATTAGTATGCATTAGCTCATCTCTAAACAGAAACAATCTTTGTACCTACCCAAATCCTATCCTTATAGTTCAATTCCCTCCTTGGGCAAATTAAACTGCAGACACAAATGAGGAACTGTGGCCTAAATTAATGGTATTAAATGTAACAACGGATGTCAGCTACATAGACTTTTGAACGGTTGTAATACGCTGTGCACCTAGCGTTACTGACAGGGCACACTTGGGTTTTTTTTTGCCACCCAATAAAAAAAAAAAAGCAGACGTATTTCACAATGAACTTTGGTCTTTTTGGAACAGAAACAATCTTTCTACCTACCCAAATCCTATCCCTATAGTTTAATTCCCTCCTTGGGCAAATTAAACTGCAGACGCAAATGAGGAACTGCGGCCTAAATTAACGATATTAAATGTAACAACGGATGTCAGCCACATAGACTTTTGAACGGTTGTAATACGCTGTGCACCTAGCGTTACTGACAGGGCACACTTGGGTTTTTTTGCCACCCAAAAAAAAAAAAGCAGAAGTATTTCACAATGGACTTTTGTCTTTGTGGAACAGAAATAGAGATGAGCATGCTCGGGTGGAATTTGCGTGCGCTTTTTCAAATCTGCACGCTAATTCATACGCATATTTTAGTATGTACACTAATGCGTACGCATTTTATAAATTAGTATGCATTAGCTCATCTCTAAACAGAAACAATCTTTCTACCTACCCAAATCCTATCCTTATAGTTCAATTCCCTCCTTGGGCAAATTAAACTGCAGACACAAATGAGGAACTGAGGCCTAAATTATCGGTATTAAATGTAACAATGGATGTCAGCTACATAGACTTTTGAACGGTTGTAATACGCTGTGCACCTAGCGTTACTGACAGGGCACACTTGGGTTTTTTCTTGCCACCAAAAAAAAAAAAAAATGCAGAAGGATTTAACAATGGACTTTTGTGTCTTTTGAACAATGATACTAACCCTGCCTATATAAATTCTATCCCTACGCAAATGTTATACAGCAAGACACAAAAGAAGTGCTGCGGGCTTAACAGCAGAAATTATAACAAAGTATGTCAGGTATATAGTATACAGAGAGTATCCTACAGCATGCAGCAGCAGCACATGTGACATTAATGGCAGGCCACCTAGTGCTATTTTCACCACCTTTAAACACCTGTCACATCTGGGCGCCACTACACTTACCCTGTCGGCGGTACTCTCGCTCCATCTAGGGGCTGGCAGATGGTACTGCGGCTCCTATACCTTCTGTGGAACAGTCATTAGTCCTGCACCTGAATCCTATCTAGAGGCCTATTTAAGGCAGCTGTGTGTACCTGTCTGATGCCAGAATATCAGGTCTTTTACCCAGTGTACTCCAGCTCTTCAGTTGTTCCTGTTCAGCTCCTGTTGTTCCAGTCTTCAGTTGCTTCTCGTCTCAGCTAGCCTACTGCTGATCCGGTCCTCGGCTGTTTCCACTGCTTCCACACGGCAACGCGACCTGCAAGTCTCCGGCCGCTCAAGTCCAACCTGCTTTGCGGCGGGCTCTGGTGAAAACCCGGGGGCTTGTTAGACTCCGCACGCCAGTACTTGTTAGTACTTCGGAAGCTGGCAAAACGAAACTACATCCAGCCAGCAAGGCTAGTGACAACACCCAAAAAATAATAAAATATTGCTTTGTGCCAGATACAATAGCCCTTAAAAGGGCTATTGGGTCTTTTTTGAGCCATTTCTATCCCTGCCTAGCGTGCTACTCTCCTTACAGTGTATGTCCCTCCTTGCTGCAGCAGCGCATGTGGCGTTAATGTCAGGCCACCTAGCACTATTTTCAACACCTTTAAACACCCCAAAAATAATAAAATACTGCTTTGTGCCAGATATAATAGCCCTTAAAAGTGCTTTTGGGTCTTTTCTGTGCGATTTCTATCCCTGCCTAGCGTGCTTCTGCTTTATAGCACCCGGTGACATGTGACCCGGCTAGCCAATCAGTGTAATACCAGTAGCTAAGATGGCTACTGGCATTACACTGAATGCCATCCCTCCCCGCACGCTAATTGGCTAATTAGCGTGCGGGGAGGTGACTCAAGCATGGCGCTCGAGCACATGCAATATTCGGCTGAATACCGCGTGGTCCCGAGCACCGCCATGTTCGGCCGAATAGTGTATTCGGCCGAACATGTTCGCTCAACACTACTGTTCACATTACAAAACGCGCATCATAATCTAGTCTGATGCGTTTCAACCATAACAACAGTCTTATTCATAGACATAAATGAATAAAATCCAGCCATGGAATAATATAGGCACATTGTCAGCTGTTATGAGCAATCCATAATTACAACAGATTACAGAAAGTGCATCAGGTGTAGCATGCAGACATAGGGAGTGGCATCACAATTTATTTATTTATTTTTTAAACTTAATTTTTTTTGAGACAAAGCAAGTATACAAGATAATACAAATATATGAATTTGTGATATGACAATGATTTCCTTTGTATAGAACTGTCTCTATTTTTTCATTTTAAAGACATCCCTCCCTCCTAACGCTCAAGATCCAGTAAAAGAGATCTGACTATTGATTATCCAGTTTTTCCAGTACATCTCAAAATTATGGATATTATGTTTTTTTATGGCCAGAATCCATTCATACGTACATGTCTTAACAAGTCTTGATTTGACTTCAACCAGGACAGGTATCACAGGTGATTTCCAATGTTGGGCTATTGCTAGTTTGGCAGAAAGACAAATATGTGCACTAATTAGTCTCCCTTGTTTCTGTATATCCTCTAGTCCTATGAATAACAGTGCTAGGGATGGAGATGGTGCTAGAAGTGATCCAACTATAGTTGACATCAAAGAGAATATGTCTTGCCAAAATGCAGTTAATTTTGGACAACTCCACAGAATGTGGAATAGAGTTCCACGACCCCCGCACCCTCTCCAACACTCGGCGGATACTCCTGGAAACATGCATTGCAGTCTGTCTGGGGGATAGTACAATCGTAAGATAGTTTTAATTGCTGATTCATAATGTGTCATGCATCTAAAAAAACCTTGTTCCATTGTGCTTCTGAATAGGTAGATTTAATTTCTAATTACCAGGACAACATGGGTGTAGTTTTCTGTAATTTGTCTTTTTCTCCTAGTAGGTCCTATATAGGTCGGAGACCTAGTTTTACATTGGGACACTGGTCCATAACTCGAATATCTTTTCACATGCCAAGGTGGAGAAGGGGTCAGGTCTGCTCAGTACATGTCTGATTCGTAGATATTTGTACAAGTCGTGTTTGGAGAGATCATACGTCTGCATAAGCGACATATAGGGTCTAAGTACATTCCCTTGCAAAAGTCGTGAGATAGAGTCTAACCTCTTCGCCTCCCAGGCATGCAAATCCAGGTTTGGAACAAGTAATTCCAAAGTTCTTAAGGGAGCAAATTAGGCAAGATTGACCTTAGTTTTAGAAGTGTTCATATCGAATTGTTTCCAGTGTTTGATTGAAAAGCTAACTATAGCAGGTGTTTCCTTGGGGATATGAAATTGTGGGGACAAAGAGGCGATCAAGAGAGATTTTAGAGAGCTTGATGGACTAGCAGATTGCTCCATTTGTACCCAACTAAGTGAGTATTCCCCATTCCACCACTTCCTCGTCTGTGACACCTGAGTAGCTAAAAAATAATCATACACTTGTGGTAGTCCTATTCCTCCTTGGTGTTTATGCTTTTACAAGATCTTGGCAGCTATCCTAGGCTTTTTTGATTGCCAAATGTGATTGTTTATGAGCCGTGAGTTTTTTTGAAAGAAGCTCTGAGGTGGTACGATGGGTAGAGTGTGGAATATATAAAGAAGTTTGGGAAGGGTGAACATTTTAAGAGATGCAATGCGCCCAATCCAGGATATCTCTAAGGATGAGTATCTTTTCAATTCTTGTTCTATAGATTTTAATAGGGGAAGATAGTTAGTCTTATATAGGTCTTGTAGTGAAGGAGTTAACTGTATTCCTAGGTATTTTATGTGGGCAGGTTGCCAATCAAATGCATATTTCCTTTTAAGATTATCGTGGACTATGGCTGGAATATTGAGTGGCAGAATTTGCGATTTTCCAGATTTAATTTGTAATAGGAAATTCTTCTAAAGTCATGTATTACATTGAGGGAGTTCTGTAAGGAAATATCAGGATCTGTCAGGGAAAGGATTATATCATCGGCAAACAATGATATTTTATGTGTATTTGGCCCTATTTGTAGGCCTGCAATGGATTCCTGCTGTCTGATCGCCTAGGCCAACGGTTCGATAGTGAGTACAAATATCAAAGGAAACAATGGACATCCTTGACGGGTGCCATTCGTAATTTCGAAGGGATCTGAAAGTACTCCATTTGCTAACACTCTAGCTGAAGGAATAGTATAAAGAGTTTTAATGGCTGCTATAAGGTATCCATTAAACCCCAGGCGATCCAACACCGAAAAGGCAAACGACCAGTTTATTTGTTCGAACGCCTTTTCAGCGTCCATAGCTACTAATAGTGCAGATCTATTGTCTTTTTCCAAGTGGTCGACAATGTTCAAGAGTTGTCTAGTATTGTCTCAAGCTTGTCTACCTTTTACAAATCCAGCTTGGTCGGAGTGAATGATACAGGGAAGGATGTTGGAGATCCTAGATGCAATGATTTTGGAAAATATTTTTATGTCTGTATTGAGGAATGAAATTGGGTGGAAATTTTGTGGGCTCGTTTCTTTCCACGGTTTTGGGAGAGTTACAATGGTAGCCAATAATATTTCCTTATCAAATATACCAGTTGAGATTGCCTCTGTGAACATATTGAGCATATGTGGGATTAAAATATCTTTGTAGGTTTTGAAATATGTATTAGAAAGGCCATCTGATCCGGGGGCTTTATTTAAGGGGAGATTTTTGATTGCTTGAATTATTTCTTTCTCCGTTAATGGGGCATTCAATAAGGTTAGTTGTTCTGAAGTTATTTTTGGAAGGGATATTTTATCCAGAAAAGATGTTATATCTTGGGGAGAAGGGGGTGTGGTCCCGTTGGCTGCTAAATTGAAAAGGGAATAATAATAATCTCCGAATCTATTTGCTATATCTTTGTGGTCATACAATTTATGTGAACCTGTAGCATGTAACAGGTAGGGTATTCTAGACTTTTGGGCTTTGTGTTTCATTTTTTTTTTAGCCAAGAGCTTAACACATTTGTTATCTTGGGAATAGTATTGTGTATTTAAGGTGCGCATTTGTTTGTTTTATAAGAGTATCGTTAGCAATCGTTCAAGGAAGTCTGCAGTGGGCGGATTTGGTCTTGATATTGGGGGGAGGGGGTCTTTTTGTTTAGAGCATCCACCATTTGGAGTTTCTGATATATTTCCGAAAAGCACTTCTCTTTTTTTTAGCTTGATGTCCCAGCTTAATAAAGATGCCTCGGACAAATGCATTATGGGCATTCCATAGGGTAGCTTGTTTGGATACTGTGCCAGAGTTTAGTTGGAAATATTCTGATATAGCTTCATTAATTTCTTCTTTATAAGAAGGATGTTCCATCAGGAATGCATTGTCTCACCACGAAGAATGTGTGGGATGTGAGTAAGATTCTGTCAAGGTCCTAGTAATGGCCACATGGTCAGACCATGTAATTATTTCAATCCTGGAGGAAGAGATGTTATAAAGTAGCGATTTGTCTACAAAAAACAGATCTATCCTAGAATAGGTATTGTATGGGTGTAAGTGAAATGTATAATCTTCAGACCCGCCTTGAATACACCATATATCATATACTTGTTGTCAGGGGTGTTGCTAGGGTCTCAAAAGATCCGGGGCCCAAGCCCCAATGAATATGGCCCAATTCTCTATGTAGACCCTCGCCCCAACCCTGCTATCCAGGGCCTCCAGGTGACTTCTCCTCTGATGTAGATCTTCTCTGTCGTCATCTTCTCCATTCGGCCCGGACAACTTCTCTCAGCCACTCCTCGTCACTGCAGAGTGTGACACACAGACATCTTATCTGCCTCACATTTCTAACATCATCCCCCAACCTGGAGTCCCCACATTTTTATCCTGCTGCTCACTGTGCCCCCCAAAACCTCCAAATACTATCCTGGAGAAATAATAGTGCCCCCCATAGTAATAGTCCTATCAATAGTAATTCCCTCATTAGTAACACTGCACCCTACAGTGACCCCAGCACTGATAATGCTCCCCAAGAGTGCCTCCATTAGTAGAGGAGCCCTCCAGTATTAATAATGCCCTCACAGAGCCCCCGGTTGAAATGAGGATCCCTATTGTTCCCCTGGTGGTAATAAAGCTCTCTACAGACCCCTCAGTAGTAATAATGCCCCCATAGTGCTCTTAGTAGAAAAAAGGAGGATCTATAAGTCCCTCCTATAGAGCCCCCAATAGTAATAAGAATGCCTAATGTCCCCTGGATTTATAATACTCCTACAGTGCCCCCAGTATTTATATTGCTCCCCCTACTGTTATAATGCTCACCCTGAAGTGCCCGCTGTAGTTATATTCCTCCCTTTAGTGTCTTGTGTAAATAACATCATACCACCTCTCCAGCCCCTCGTATATACAGTCCCATGTAAATAACATCCCTCTCTATCTACAGCCCCCTACAAATACAGTCCCATGTAAATAACATCATTCCCACCCATAGCCGTACAGTCCTATGTAAATAATATCACTCCCTCCAACAACCGCTTTCAACATACAGTCCCATGTAAATATCATCACTTCCTTCCCACAGCCACCTCCAACATGCAGTCCCATGTAAATAACATCATTCCACCCCACAGTCCCATGTAAATAACATAAACCTGACCTCAGCCACCTCCAACATGCAGTACCATGTAAATAACATCACTCCACGCCACAGTCCCATGTAAATAACAGAACCCTGCCCAAGTCACCTCCAACACACAGTCCCATGATAACATCCCTCCCTTCGGCCCTAACATACAGTCCCAGTTAAATAACCACAACTCCCAGCACCCCTCTGCTTCTCCCTTCACTTACCTCTTCTGATGTAGCAGAGCTCACTGCAGCTTCTTCCCCCCAATTCTCCTCTTCAGTTTAGAAGACATGGGTTGAAAAGGACCTGCGATGATGTCACAGTCATGTGACCAGTGCAGGATTGGACGGTACTGGTCACATGACCTGTGATGTCATCACAGGTCCTACATATCTTGCATTGCATTAGATTCAATTGTACTGCCGTGCAATACAATTGTATCTGTCTAACAGACAAGACATTCGGGGCCTGGGAGAAATCATCAGGGGCCCAGGCCCCAAATGTTTTAGCCTAGCAACGCCCCTGCTTGTTGTTGATGTATTAATTTCGCTATTGTGTTTGTTCGCCATTGGGATGTAGGTGTTGCATCCCAAGATGCATCTGGAATTGTATTAAAATCCCCGCAGACTACCAAATGTCCTTGCTTGAGCTTATTCACTTCTTGAAACACCTTGTTGAGAAAGTGTGTTTGCTTACGATTTGGGGCATACAATGCAACCAGTGTATATTTAAAGGGTTTCTGTCATCAGGTTTCACCATATTAAACCGGATGACATTTGCAATGTGCAAATGTCACCTGAGGTCTAATATGGTACTATTTTCCAGATCTGTGTCCCCGTTTTTGTTAAAAATAAACTTTTGTAATATGCAAATTAACCTTACTAGGTGCAGTGGCGCCGTTTTCCCCACCTTCATGAACGCATCATCGCTGATGATTGACAGGGCCAGGCAGCTCGCTCTATCTGCTGCTGGCCTTGTCAGCGCTGATCTGACCATGTAAAACATTAGGGGCAAGTGCCTGCTGCTGATCTGACCATGTGAAACATTAGGGGTGACGGCCTGCTGCTGAGCTGACCCTCTAAAACATTAGGGGCGAGTGCCTGCTTCTGATCTGACCATGTAAAACATTAGGGGTGAGGGCCTGCTGCTGAGCAGACCCTCTAAAACATTAGGGCTGAGTGCCTGCTGCTGATCTGACTGTCTAAAACATTAGGGGTGAGTTCCTTCTGCTGATCTGACAGTGTAAAACATTAAGGGTGAGGGCCTGCTGCTGAGCTCACCCTCTAAAACATTAGGGGCGAGTGCCTGATACTGATCTGACCGTGTAAAACATTAGGGGCGAGTGCCTGCTGCTGATCTGACCGTGTAAAACATTAGGGGCGAGGGCCTGCTGTTGATCTGACCGTGTAAAACATCAGGGGTGAGGGTCTGCTGCTGAGCTGACCCTCTAAAACATTAGGGGCGAGTGCCTGCTGCTGATCTGACCGTGTAAAACATTAGGGGTGAGTGCCTGCTGCTGATCTGACCGTGTAAAACATTAGGGGCGAGCGCCTGCTGCTGATCTGACCGTGTAAAACATTAGGGGTGAGGGTCTGCTGCTGAGCTGACCCTCTAAAACATTAGGGGTGAGTGCCTGCTGCTGATCTGACCGTGTAAAAAATTAGGGGCGAGGGCCCTCTGCTGATCTGACCGTGTAAAACATTAGGGGTGAGGGTCTGCTGCTGAGCTGACCCTCTAAAACATTAGGGGCGAGTGCCTGCTGCTGATCTGACCATGTAAAACATTAGGGGCGAGGGCCTGCTGCTGATCTGACCCTCTAAAACTTTAGGGGCAAGTGCCTGCTGCTGATCTGACCGTCTAAAACATTAGGGGCGAGTGCCTGCTGCTGATCTGACCATGTAAAACATTAGGGGCGAGGGCCTGCTGCTGAGTTGACCCTCTAAAACATTAGGGGCGAGTGCCTGCTGTTGATCTGACCGTGTAAAACATTAGGGGCAAGGGCCCTCTGCTGATCTGACCGTGTAAAACATTAGGGGTGAGGGTCTGCTGCTGAGCTGACCCTCTAAAACATTAGGGGCGAGTGCCTGCTGCTGATCTGACCATGTAAAACATTAGGGGCGAGGGCCTGCTGCTGATCTGACCGTCTAAAACATTAGGGGTAAGGGCCTGCTACTGATCTGACCATGTAAAACATTAGGGGTGAGGGTCTGCTGCTGAGCTGACCATCTAAAACATTAGGGGCGAGTGCCTGCTGCTGATCTGACCGTCCAAAACATTAGGGGCGAGGGCCTGCTGGTGACCGTCTTAAAAATTATGGGTGAGGGCCTGCTGCTGATCTGACCATCTAAAAAATTAGGGACGAGGGCCTGCTGCTGATCTCACCGTCTAAAAAATTATGGGTGAGGGGCTGCTGGTTACCGTCTTAAAAATTATGGGTGAGGGCCTGCTGGTGACCGTCTTAAAAATTATGGGTGAGGGTCTGCTGGTTACCCTCTTAAAAATAGTCCTTAAAAGGACTTTTGGGTCTTTTAAACAGAAAAATTAGCCCTGCCTAGCCAATTTTCTTAGTATACCATCTGTCGCTCCATGCACAAACGTTATACAGTAGACGCAGCGCCTGTCCACAGAACACATCTGATTGCAAGGAGATCGCCCCTTTCCAGATTAGGGAACGCCTATAAGGGCTATTCAAACCCTTAACATTGAAAGAGGTCATCTTAATAACCATTTTGTGAGGTATGATATCTCTATCTTACAGGAGAGACAGTTAGGATATCAGCAGTGTGCAATATGCTACAGAGGCCGAGAGGGTCAACTACAGAACTCAAAGAGCACGCCCAGAGGAGAGGGAAGGATTGAGTCCTAAAAAGTAAAAGAACAAAAAAAGAACAGGAACTTATAAATATCAAAGAATTAACAAAACACAAAGGTCCACAATTCAAGTGGAGCAAAACAGAGGTTATCAGTGTCTGGTTAGGAAGGCACTCTGTCATAGGAGGGCTAAGAAAACTTAGTATTAAACAGTAAACAAACGTTCTAAGTAGTGTAGATCGGCACAGATAGCAACAATATAATAACCATTATAAATTGACCAAGGTGATACTTGACTTGGATAGCTTCAGGTACGTGCGGACCTCTTCCATTTGGATCTCGCTTTGGTGGATGGATCAGGTGGTGCCAGACTTTGTTGAGTGACTGAAATGTCCCATTTTTTGAAAAGTCGGATTGCATCTCGCACCATAGAGATCATAAATGTGTTGTTATTGCGTGTGAGAATAATTTTCACGGGGAATCCCCAGCGTTATGGTATAGCATGTTCCCTAAGTGTGGAAGTTATTGGCAAAAGTTGTCTTCTCAGCCTCTCAGCAGGTAGTTCTTTGAGTTTGCGGGCTGCATTCATGGCTCCTTCTTTAATATGGTAATAGTGTACTCTCGCCAGAACATCTCTAGGTGTATCTTCTAGGATGTGTTTCGGGCAAGCTACCCGATGAGCCCTGTCTAGCGTGATGTCTAATGGAGTGCTGCCTGGCATAAGACGCAGGAATAGCTTCTGTAAATAGGGAACCAATTCTTGCTGGGTGACATCTTCGGGATACCCCTAAATTTAATATCTGCGTGAGCGGTCTTCTAGGTCCACGACTGTAGCCTTTAATGATAAAACTTCGTCTTCCAAAGCTTGGTTTGCATGAATGAGCTGGTTGTGTGAATTTGCAAACTCTCTTATTTTGGTTTCTATATGTGATACTCGACACTTGCAATGGGGAAATCAAATGGGTGATGCCTTGCTGGAGCGAATGGCTGAATGCCAATAACAGTTCTTTCAATAAAGAGCCAGAGGCCGGGGAATCTCTCATTCTGCTTCCTCCTCTAGTACAGTAAGTGTTGTCTTTGCTGGGCTTGCTGAGGGGGGCGTCCAAGATGGCGCAGAGGTGTTAATTGTTTACCACCAGTGTGCAGCTCTGCAAACGTTTGTAGCGGGAGAGCGTTCGGGCTCACAGGGGAGTTTATGCGCCTTGCAGGTAGTAGAGGAATGTCCATACCATCTTCCATGGTGTTCTCCCGGTCTGCATGGCTTTCATGCAGCGATGTTGGCGAGGAGCAGGGAGAGTTAGTGCTGCGTGAGCTCACGGCATCTCTCTTATCCTTATTTGCGTCAAGCTTGCTTTAGGACTTAAAGGGAATCTATCACAAAAACCTGTTCTATATTTTATTTATGCTAAAAAAATCTATTATATATTTGTAAGAAATAATAAATAAATAAAAATTCCAATGTGTGAAATATTATAAATAAATATTAGATTTTACCATATTTACCATCTTTGGTCACCAGGGGGAGCTCTGCTGGCCAAATGAGGCTTTGAGCAACCTATAAGTAGGCATGCTGCAAAAAAGTGGGTGGTACCAATGACATCACCAATTCACACCTTCAGCGGTGACATCACTGCTTCAGCAAGATAAGATGAGACAATGGCTTTGTTACAAAAACACAGATCTCTGCTCCTCAGGCTCCTCCCCCACTGGTCACATGGCCGATTACATCACTAAGGTCCTACAGCCCCAAGAACCTCCATCTACTCTGTTTCTGAGTCCTGGGCTGCTCACCCCAGCAGTACACTCAGCAAAAATTGTCTGCACTGCTGGGGTGAGCTGCCATAGAATTTAGAACAGGCAGCCTAATGAAGACAAGGACGCTGCTGCAGGAGTGAGGAGCAGGCACAGTGGGCTTCCCCCAGCAGCAAGGAGGGAGGACCTGGCTGTGTGTTACTGGTGTCATCACAGGGGCGGGCTCATGTCTTCCATTCATTCTCTATAGGGTCGGCAGCGACTGAGGAAACCTATGTACATGCCTGCCGTAAGTGAGGTGCCATTGTGTTGTAAATCCAGACTGTCACACTTTACTTCCAACATGGCAGCCCCCATGTAAGGCAAGAAAACTGAATTAAAAAAAAAAAACATTTACACAATTTGAAAAATACATTATGTTAAAACCTGCTTTTGTTATGTTGTAAAACATATCAAATTTTTTTTCTTCGCGATAGTGTCCCTTTAAGTTCTCATTTCCCCCTGGTCATCATGCTTTCCTGGGTGGATATATTTGTCGATGCAGGCAGATTGTCACCTGGAAAGTGCAGTTTGAAGCTGCCTCTGTGCCGGAGCTCTTTGTTTAGGTGGCCATACTCGCTTGTGGCCAAGCCACGCCCCCATCGCAATTTATTTTGAATAGTAGGCTGTAACAAGGAGAAAGCTCAAGTAGAATTGGAAGTTATGAAAATAAAAAAAAGTAAAACCTGGCTCCACTGTAGCGGCTTTTTCAGATGCTGGAAAAAATGCAAATTTGCACATATGCAAGGCCAACAAAAACCTTCACCAACCATGATCATTCCTTTATATATAACATTAATTTTACCTCGGACCATGTTATATACAGTGAACTTTTCAACCTTTTGCCACATTTCAGGCTTCAAACAAAAAGATATAACATTTAAAATTTTTGGTGAAGAATCAACAAGTGGGTCACAATTGTGAAGTGGAACGAAATTTATTGGATCACTTAAACTTTTTTTGTAATAATAAAACTGAAAAGCTGGGCGTGCAAAATTATTCGGCCCATTTACTTTCAGTTCAGAAAACTCACTCCAGAAGTTCATTGAGGATCTCTGAATGATCCAATGTTGTCCTAAATGACTGATGAAGATAAATAGAATCCACCTGTGTGTAATCAAGTCTCCGTATAAATGCATCTGCTCTGTGATAGTCTCAGGGTTCTGTTTAAAGCAAAGAGAGCATCATGAAGACCAAGGAACACACCTGGCAGGTCCTTGATACTGTTGTGGAGAAGTTTAAAGCCGGATTTAGATACCAAATTATTTCCCAAGCTTTAAACATCCCAAGGAGCACTGTGCAAGCGATCATATTGAAATGGAAGGAGTATCAGACCACTGCAAATCTACCAAGACCTCTAAACTTTCATCTCAAACAAGGAGAAGACTGATCAGAGATGCAGCCAAGAGGCCCATGATCACTGCAGAGATCTACAGCTGAGGTGGGAGAGTCTGTCCATAGGACAACAATCAGTCGAACACTTCACAAATCTGACCTTTATGGAAGAGTGGCAAGAAGAAAGCCATTTCTCAAAGATATCCATAAAAAGTCTCGTTTACAGTTTGCCACAAGCCACCTGGGAGACACACCAAACATGTGGAAGAAGGTGCTCTGCTCAGATGAAACCAAAATCAAACTTTTTGGAAATAATGCAAAACGATATGTTTGGCGTAAAAGAAACATAGCTCATCACCCTGAACACACCATCCCCACTGTCAAACATGGTGGTGGCAGCATCAAGGTTTGGGCCAACTTTTCATCGCAGGGACAGGGAAGATGGTTAAAATTGATGGGAAGATGGATGGAGCCAAATACAGGACCATTCTGGATGAAAACCTGTTGGAGTCTGCAAAAGACCTGAGACTAGGACGGAGATTTATCTTCCAACAAGACAATGATCTCAAGCATAAAGCAAAATCTACAATGGAATGGTTCAAAAATAAACGTATCCAGGTCTTAGAATAGCCAAGTCAAAGTCCAGACCTGAATCCAATTGAGAATATGTGGAAAGAGCTGAAAACTGCTGTTCACAAACGCTCTCCATCCAACCTGAAAGAGCTCGAGCTGTTTAGCAAGGAAGAATGGGCAAGAATTTCAGTCTCTAGATGTGCAAAACTGATAGAGACATACCCCAAGCGACTTGCAACTGTAATCGCAGCAAAAGGTGGCGCAACAAAGTATTAATGCAAGGGGGACGAATAATTTTGCACGCCCCACTTTTCAGTTTTATTATTACAAAAAAAGTTTAAATGATCTAATAAATTTCGTTCCACTTCACAATTGTGACCCACTTGTTGTTGATCCTTCAGCAAAAATGTAAAATGTTATATCTTTTTGTTTGAAGCCTGAAATGTGGCAAAAGGTTGAAAAGTTCCAGGGGGCCAAATACTTTCACAAGGCACTGTATGTTGTTCTATGCACCTTATGTGAAATTTTATGTTGGCAGCACAATCAGAAAAGCTCAAAGTACTTATATTGGAACACATTCATGATATATCCAAAACAAATACCCACACTCTGTCTGGTGTTTCAAAGTATTTCAGTAACTTTCATGGAGGTAAAATAGCTTCACTATGAATTTTTGGCATAGAAAGGGAAAAAATGCTCCTTTTGGGGCGTGGATGTAACATAGTAACATAGTAACATAGTTTATAAGGCCGAAAAAAGACATCTGTCCATCCAGTTCGCCCTGTTTTCCTACAAGTTGATCCAGAGGAAGGCAAAAAAACCCTGTGGGGTAGAAGCCAATTTTCCCCACTTTAGGAAAAAAAATTCCTTCCCGACTCCAATCAGGCAATCAGAATTACTCCCTGGATCAACGACCCATATCTAGTAACTATAACCTGTAATATTATTACCCTCCAGAAATAAATCCAGGCCTTTCTTGAACTCTTTTAGTGAACTTACCATCACCACCTTCTCAGGCAGAGAGTTCCATAGTCTCACTGCTCGTACCGTAAAGAATCCTCTTCTATGTTTGTGTACAAACCTTCTTTCCTCCAGACGCAGAGGATGTCCCCTCGTCACAGTCACAGTCCTGTGGATAAATAGATCATGGGAGAGATCTCTGTACTGACCTCTGATATATTTATACATAGTTATTAGATCTCCCCTCAGTCGTCTTTTTTCTAAAGTGAATAAGCCTAATTTTGATAATCTTTCTGGGTACTGTAGTCCACCCATTCCAGTTATTACTTTAGTTGCCCTCCTCTGAACCCTCTCCAGCTCTGCTATGTCTGTCTTGTTCACAGGAGCCCAGAACTGTACACAGTACTCCATGTGTGGTCTGACTAGTGATTTGTAAAGTGGCAGGACTATGCTCTCATCACGGGCATCTATGCTCTCTTTTGATGCAACCCATTATCTTATTGGCCTTGGCAGCAGCTGTCTGACACTGGTTTCTACAGCTTAGTTTGCTGTTCACTAAAATTCCTAGGTCCTTTTCCATGTCAGAGTTACCTAATAGTTTACCATTTAGTATGTACTGGTGACTTGCATTATTCCTTCCCATATGCATAACCTTACATTTGTCAGTGTTAAACCTCATCTGCCACTTCTGTGCCCAAGCCTCCAGTCTATCCAGATCCATCTGTAGCAGTGTACTGTCCTCTTCTGTGTTAATTACTTTACACAGTTCAGTGTCATCTGCAAAAATTGATATTTTACTGTGCAAGCCTTCTACAAGATCATTAATAAATATATTGAAGAGAATAAGGCCCAATACTGACCCCTGTGGTACCCCACTAGTGACAGTGACCCAATCTGAATATGTGCTGTTAATAACCACCCTCTGTTTTCTATCACTGAGCCAGTTACTTACCCACATACAGACATTTTCTCCCAGGCCAAGCATTCTCATTTTATATACTAACCTTTTATGTGGTACTGTGTCAAATGCTTTGGAGAAGTCCAGATATATGACATCCATTGATTCGCCGCGGTCCAGTCTAGAACTTACCTCCTCATAGAAACTGATTAATTTGGTTTGACATGACCGATCCCTCATGAAGCCATGCTGATATGGAGTAATTTGCTTATTTTCATTGAAGTACTCCAAAATATCATCTCTTAGAAAACCCTCAAACAGTTTACCCACGACAGATGTTAAACTTACCGGCCTATAGTTCCCGGGCTCTGTTTTTGGACCCTTTTTGAATATTGGCACCACATTTGCTATGCGCCAATCCTGTGGAACACTCCCTGTCAGTATAGAGTCCTTAAATATCAGAAATAAGGGTCTGGTGATGACATTACTTAATTCTCTTAGGATACGGGGGTGTATGCCATCCGGTCCTGGCGATTTGTCTATTTTAATCTTTTTAAGATGCAACTCTACTTCTTCCTGGGTCAGACAGGGCATTTTTAATGGGAAATTTACTTTTATATTCTGCATTTCATCTGACAGTTTATTTTCCTCAGTGAATACAGTGGAGAAAAAGATATTTAGTAGCTTTGCTTTCTCCTCATCGCTCTCTGCAACTCCCCCCTCATTACTCTGTAAGGGGCCGACACTTTCAGGTTTATACTTTTTACCATTTATATAATTAAAGAACATTTTAGGGTTAGTTTTACTCTCTTTGGCGATTAATCTCTCGGTCTCTAGTTTGGCTGTTTTTATTTGTCTTTTACATATTCTATTTTTTTCCTTATAGTTTTTCAATGCTCCCTCATTCCCCTCCTGTTTTAGTGATTTAAATGCTTTCTGTTTGTCATTTATTGCTTTCTTTACAGCTCTATTTATCCACATTGTTTTTTTCTTGTTCCTTAACCTTTTATTCCCATAAGGTATGAACCTCTCACAATTAGATATTAAGATTAGAGATGAGCGAGCATACCCGTCCGAGCTTGGTGCTCGTTCGAGTATTACGGTATTCGTAAGTGCTCGCTGCT
>ONZH01006196.1:0-69466 GCA_900303285.1 Rhinella marina
GTAATTGTTCTGGGAATCCATATTTACACATATCAGGGATACTGCAGGGCAAGTGCAGGGCCAGTGCAGGGCTATTAATTAATCAGGCAGGGAGAGAGACGGGGAGAGAGATAGGGAGAGAGACAGGGAGAGAGACAAATGACAGCTGCAGGGCCACAGTCAAGTGAAAATGTCTGGCATGGAAAAGCAAAAGGTTTCCAGCCAGACCTCAAGCTCCAAAAAAAAGGAGAAGGTGGCACAGGGCAGCAGTGCCAATGGACCTGTAGCTGGAGCTTCTACTTGTAGAATTCGCAATAGTTGGCCACTGTTCCACCAGGCTTACCCACCAAGGGCAAAATTGTTGAAGAGGAGAAGTAGATGAGGTAGTGGAGTGGATGGCACACTCATCTCAATCACAGCCGGATGATCTGCTGTCATCTGCTTATACAGTATCATGTAGCCAGGGGTCAGACTCAGAGCTTTCCTCCTGCTCCACATTCCGTCCAGCAAAGTCTGTCATTTTCGTACGCAATTTGTAGCTCATGTGTAGTGTTTCACATAAGTTGCGTACCTTTAACAACTGTACGTTCGTTATTAGTGCACGAATGTTCGCAAAAACACCACATAATAATGTATGATTTGTACGCAGCTTCGCCGAATAGATTCGTATGAGGTACGAATCTTTGAAAAGTTCAAAGAATATTCGCGAAGCGAATTTTGGATGATTCTTTCTAATATATATATATATATATATAATATATATATAATAATATATATAAAAAATAAAATTCCACGCACCACCGGACGTGAACAAAAAAGGATGTGATTTATTCACCAAGACAGCGACGTTTCAGTCCTCTTACTGGAGACTTTTCTCAAGCAGTGACTGGACGGGACTGCTTGAGAAAAGTCCCAGTAGAGGGACTGAAACGTCGCTGTCTTGGTGAATAAATCACATCCTTTTTGATTCACGTCCGGTGGTGCTGTGGAATTTTATTTTTATGTAGCAAGGAGTTGACCATCTCCGGAGCCACTGGCACACCTACACATTATTCTGATTTTGCGGTGCTGCTTTCACTATTGCTTTTTATATATATATATATATATATATATATATATATATATATGTATACAGTGCCTTGCGAAAGTATTCTCCCCCCTGGAACTTTTCAACCTTTTGCCACATTTCAGGCTTCAAACAAAAAGATATAACATTTAAAATTTTTGGTGAACAATCAACAACAAGTGGGTCACAATTGTGAAGTGGAACAAAATTTATTGGATCATTTAAACTTTTTTTGTAATAATAAAACTGAAAAGTTGGGCGTGCAAAATTAATTCGGCCCATTTACTTTCAGTTCAGAAAACTCACTCCAGAAGTTCATTGAGGATCTTTGAATGATCCAATGTTGTCCAAAATGAATGATAAAGATAAATAGAATCCACCTGTGTGTAATCAAGTCTCCGTATAAATGCACCTGCTCTGTGATAGTCTCAGGGTTCTGTTTAACCACTTCAGCTCTGGGCCATTTCCCCCCTTCCTGACCAGGCCTAATTTTTCAAATCTGACATGTGTCACTTCATGTGGTAATAACTTTGGAACGCTTTTACTTAGCCAAGCGATTCTGAGATTGTTTTCTCGTGACACATTGTACTTCAAGTTAATGGTAAACTTGAGTCGATAAGTTTTAATTTTATTTATAAAAAAATCCAAAAGTTACCGAAAATTTGAAAAAATCCACTGTTTTCTAAATTTCAATCTCTCTGCTTTTAAGACAGATAGTGATGCCCCATAAAATACTTTTTAATTTACATTCCCCATATGTCAACTTTATGTTGGCATCATTTTGGTAGTGTCATTTTATTTTTTTAGGACAGTAGAAGGTTTAGAATTTTAGACGCAATTTTTGCTAATTTGCAAAATCAACTTTTTTAAGGACCAGTTCAGTTCTGAAGTCAGTTTGTGAGGCTTACATAATAAAAACCACCCATAAATGACCCCATTTTAGAAACTACACCCCTCAAACTATCAAAACTGATTTTAGAAATGTTGTTAACCCTTTAAGTATTCCACAGGAATTAAAGCAAAATAGATGTGAAATTTCAAAAATTTCACTTTTTTTGCAGATTTTCCATTTTAATAATTTTTTCCTGTAACACATCAAGGGTTAACAACAAAACAAAACTCAATATTTATTACCCCGATTCTGCAGTTTGCAGAAACACCCCACATGTGGTCGTAAACTGTTATTTGGGATACGCCAGGGCTCAGAAAGGGAGGAGCAGCATCTGCATTTCTAACATGGAATTTTTTGTCATGGATTGTAAGAGTGATAACTTTTTAATTTTTTGTGGACTGAGCTGCGTGAGGTCTTATTTTTTGCGGGACAAGCTGTGCTTTTTATTGGCACCATTTTGGGGTACATATGGCTTTCTGATCACTTTTTAATCTAATTTTTGGGAGGTTAACTAAAAAAAAAAAGCAGTTTAGGGCATTTTTCTATATTTTTTTTTACACAGTTCACTTGATGGGGTAGATCATGCAATATTTTGTAGAGCCAGTTGTTACGGACGCAACGATACCAAATATGTCTATTTTTTATTTATTTTTTTACGTTTTACACAATAAGAGCATTTTTAGAAGAAAAATCATGTTTTTGTGTTGCAATTTTTTAAGAGCCATTTGTTTTTCATTTTTCGGGCTATAATCTTGTGTGGGGGCTCATTTTTTTGCGGGATGAGGTGACGTTTTTATTGCTACCATTTTGGGATGCATACGCTTTTGATTGTTTAATATTATGTTTTTTGGTAGGTAATGCGACAAAAAAAGCTGTTTTGGCATAATTTTTATTAGATTTTTTTTACGCAGTTCACTTGATGAGGTAGATCATGTGATATTTTTATAGAGCCGGTCGTTTCGGATGTGGTGATACCAAATATGTGTATCTTATTTATTATTTTATTTGTAACTTTTTTAATGAATATTTGGGGGGAAATTATTTTTTTTTATATATATGTGATTTTTTTTTTTTTTTTATGATACTATTTCTTTTTTATTTATTTTTTACAACTTTGTGTCCCCCCATAAGGTCATACAAGACCTCAGGGGGACATTTAACTTCACTATTTTTATTTTATTTTTTTTTACACTTGATTTCTCCTGTAACTGGGGCTGACATAGTGGCCCCAGTTACAGGGGAAATACATCACCAGAGAGGCTGTACAGCATAATACTATGCTGTACAGCCTCAGTGCAGGGCTGATCGGGTCTATGAGAGACCCGGCAGCTCCTACACTCTCCCCGGCCCCGGCGATCACGTGACCGCCGGGCCGGAACAGGAAGCGCAATAGCGCTTCCTGATATGTATACACAGCGCTCGTTGAGCGCTGTTTATACAGCGATCTAGAAGGCAGGGACCCCTGGGAACGGTCCCTGCCTCTCTTTGGGGTACCCTGCTGTCACTTGACAGCAGGTACCCCACTGTGCAGCTGCACGATTAGCGTGCAGCTGCTATCTCTGAATCGCCGTTTATAAACGGCGATTCAGAGATAGATAACCACTTCCCGGACGTTTATAGTCAACGGGCGAACGGGAAGTGGTTAAAGCACAGAGAGCATCATGAAGACCAAGGAACACACCAGGCAGGTCCGTGATACTGTTGTGGAGAAGTTTAAAGCCAGATTTGGATGCCAAAAGATTTCCCAAGCTTTAAACATCCCAAGGAGCACTGTGCAAGCGTTCATATTGAAATGGAAGAAGTATCAGACCACTGCAAATATACCAAGACCCGGCCATCCCTCTAAACTTTCATCTCAAACAAGGAGAAGACTGATCAGAGATACACCCAAGAGGCCCATGATCACTCTGGATGAACTGCAGAGATCTACAGCTGAGGTGGGAGAGTCTGTCCATAGGACAACAATCAGTCGAACACTTCACAAATCTGGCCTTTATGGAAGAGTGGCAAGAAGAAAGCCATTTCTCAAAGATATCCATAAAAAGTCTTGTTTACAGTTTGCCACAAACCACCTGGGAGACACACCAAACATGTGGAAGAAGGTGCTCTGGTCAGATGAAACCAAAATCCAACTTTTTGGAAACAATGCAAAATGATATTTTTGGCATAAAAGCAACACAGCTCATCACCCTGAACACACCATTCCCACTGTCAAACATGGTGGTGGCAGCATCATGGTTTGGGCCTGCTTTTCATCAGCAGGGACAGGGAAGATGGTTAAAATTGATGGGAAGATGGATGGAGCCAAATACAGGACCATTCTGGATGAAAACTAGGACGGAGATTTATCTTCCAACAAGACAATGATCCCAAACATTAGGCAAAATCTACAATGGAATGGTTCAAAAATAAACGTATCCAGGTCTTAGAATGGCCAAGTCAAAGTCCAGACCTGAATCCAATTGAGAATATGTGGAAAGAGCTCAAAACTGCTCTTCACAAACGCTCTCCATCCAACCTCAAAGAGCTCGAGCTGTTTTGCAAGGAAGAATGGGCAAGAATTTCAGTCTCTAGATGTGCAAAACTGATAGAGACATACCCCAAGCGACTTGCAGCTGTAATCGCAGCAAAAGGTGGTGCAACAAAGTATTAATGCAAGGGGGCCGAATAATTTTGCACGCCCCACTTTTCAGTTTTATTATTACAAAAAAAGTTTAAATGATCCAATAAATTTCATTCCACTTCACAATTGTGACCCACTTGTTGTTGTTTCTTCACCAAAAAGTTAAAATGTTATATCTTTTTGTTTGAAGCCTGAAATGTGGCAAAAGGTTGAAAAGTTCCAGTTGGCCGAATACTTTCGCAAGGCACTGTATACATATTTATATATATCCTTTAGGATAGAACAGCACGCTACACTTAAATTGTTAGTGTAAATTTCATAGCTTTGCAACTTTGTAATATATTTTAATATATTTTATCAGATAAAAATGCCTGTTTTAGAGTTCTCAGCTCTCTCCATCCCCTTCTGTAAACTAACTTTGTTTCCGAAATGTGTGAAAAGTCCATCTTGTTAAAAACAAAATGGGCTGCCGGCTCACTGAAGGATCAGAATACAATTCTATTATCCTATAAAGTCAATGAAGAGGGGAGGGGGAAGGAGGGAGAAAATGCAGAGAGAATCAGAGATAGAAATAACACAGACATGATTCAGCAACTAATAGTAATAGTTAACTCTTTCATACCCTACTGCATTGAACTAGGCCATAAAGAAGGTCTGGGACAGGACCAAAACATTGGTATTAGTTTTACTTAAACTGGATGGAAAAATAAGGAATTTCTTGATTTAATTGGACATACCACAGAGTGCCCTGGTTGTCTTTCTATTTGTAGGCTGTGGCTTGTCATTCCATCAAGCTCCTCCTATGTATCTGACCTAAGTATCAATGTGCAGTGGGACGTGGCTTGTCACTCAGACAAGCTCTGCTCACAGATCGCACATTTGATGTGGCTCCCTCAAACAGTACTAGACTGGTGCATGGAACGTCAGCATTGCAGGGAAAGAATCTGATATCACATGTCACGTGACATTCAGCAAAATATTTAAACAGGGCCACTTTCGAAAAAGTAAGTGCAATACAAGGGCACAACATCTATAGTTGTTAAAACCATTGGCATTGGAAAATAACTTGGAAAACCACTTTTAATCTCACCCAAAGTGCTTTATTCACACCTATACTGCTCAGTACTTCTCTATAATGTCCTAGTGTTTGAGTGAGTGAGTATCTCCCATCTCCATGCGTATTTTTTGGGAAGCAACTAATCTTCACCCAATAACTCAGATACAACGGAGAATTAGAGATCTAGCATGCAAAGAATGCTAAAAAATGCCAGGTGGAAGTCATCTAATGACTAGAAATAATGACCAGAATAACCATTCTTGTATACACATATGAGCAGCCAATTCTGAAACATTTCGGGACATTTACTAATACCAGCGATTTAGATGCCAGTCTTAGTCACTGTCTGCTGTGGCTTGATACGCCAGCCTCTACATAACCTGGGCACATGATCCAGTGGCTATTCAACAAGATTAAATCTATGCAAGCTCCCTTGCTGGCATAGATTTAAGTCATTTTCTACACCAAAAACAGGGGTAAATGATGAAATAGGCAGGCCTGCTAAGTCCTTTCCTTTTTACTATAGAGAATAACGCAGGGGCAACGCAGCCTGCCTCCATAAATAGAAGATTCATACTTACATGCTGGTAAAAACAGGACAATAAGGTACTAGTTTGTGCAATATTTGTACAAAATGTAATGTAAACTAAATGTCCACATTTTAATACCTTTTAAGTGTTAGATTAAACATTCCTTGCAGATTCATTATTTAATATGTATTTATAGCGAACTGCCCTTCCTCGCATAAACACAGAATATAACGTAGTTAAATGATACAATTCTGGTTGCTAATAGCTGTGTACTATAGGTAAAAACCCTAAACTTCTACTTGAGTTAGCAACAGGGAGCCAGAATTGGTTCATCTACCTGTCTACAAAGTGGACAAAAATCAGAGCTCCAACGTCCATAACAATATATTAAGACATTAAACAGCACAGATTACATTTAGGGGAGTCTGTCGTGACATTTTCACCAAGATAACTAGCAGCATTGCTTCACAAGTGTGTAGGTAAATGCCTTGTGAAAGGCAAGGGAACTTTGAAAACATGTCAAGATGTTACTGCACAGGTTGGTAGTCTACACATACGTAAAATAAAATGTGGAAAACAGCAAATGTCAAATCTCAAGGCGACCATTACTAAGACAATGCTCTACATGACTTTTTTGGCTTTTCTACAGTTTGTAAGAGTTGCTGCTGCGTAATGAATACATTCTGTTTGCCAATGAAAGAAAGAAAAAACGTTGTATTGTTGGATATTTTTTACACTATGTGTGGTCCATGTTTCCAGAGTCCAAAAGTTTGTAAATGTACCTTACTTGGATTTCATCCAAGGCTATCTAGCAGAGCACACAACATTTAGAATATTAAACACATAGTATTTCCATGTTTTCTGGAGCATAAGTTATTGACTCGAGGACAGAGATGCCAACAGAAAAATACACATGTAAAATCATTTCTTTCTGTGAGAGTAGTCTTTAGAATTTAGATTTTATAGCGTACCATACCATAGAAGAAAGTGAAGAGTATCACTATAATTGTCGCAAGGGTAAATTTATTATAACTGGATGAAAGCAGTCCACTAATTTTTTTTTTAAAACCATAAGTTTTTATTGATTTTAGCCAAAGGTATACAGAAACGACATGTAAGCTGCGTAACAGCTGTATGTACATATATAAATGCAATACAAATAGCATATTAGACAATCAAACAATGAGGAAATAAACAACAAACTCAAACAGATCCTGAGAGTCTTGCACTAGTACTTCCATGACATCACGGGTCCAATTGGATTAACCCTTTAGTTTTCCTAAGCATTATCCAATACTCAAAGAATACCCTCTGGAAGAGGGGTGGCATATTTACTAGAGATCCACAGTAGCCACCTATTTAATGTGATCACCCTGGACCGCAAGCTCGGAGCAAAAATCACTTCATGTCTCATATATAAATTGACAAGAGTTATCACTTCCGCAGTATCAGGCGGATGAGGTTGTTTCCATCCCCTAGCTATTACTTTACGCGCTGCATTCAGGATGTGGGCTACGACCCACCTAACATCCTTAGGGAGGTCACCCAACCCAATACCCAAAATAGCCAATTTTGGTGACAGATCTACATGTAGTTCCGTGACATCCTTTAATACATTTAATATGGTCGCCCAAAAGGCTGTGACTGAGCGACATGACCACCACATATGTAAAGGATTACCGATTTCTCCGCAGCCTCTCCAGCACAATGGTGAGTAATCTGGTATGATGTGTGAAAGTCTATTTGGGGTAAGGTACCATCTCAATTGTATCTTTCTGCTTTGTTCTATGTGATTAATGCATCTAGTGCTCCTTCACTGACCACATACAGGCTGAAAGCCAAGAGGATGTGGGGATGGTCTCGCCCAGTTCTGCTTCCCATTTAGTCATAAATGGAAGTTTTCCTTTCCCGCTCATAAAGCATAATGCGGCATACCAATTGGAAACCGTGGACTGAGTAGGGGATTTCTCATCTAGCACCTTGAATATTGGGTCTAGGGGGTCAGAAGGGAGAGGTGCGCGGGGTATGGTCAATAGGTGCCTAATCTGAAGGTACTGGTAAAATAAACTGTTTCGGTATCCCAAACTCTTTATGGATAGATTCAAAATCTTTAAGTTCGAACCCATATATAAATGTCCCACAGTAGTGACACCACATTCGATCCATTTAGTCAAGGATATTGATGGGATATGATATTCAAGTGCCTCTATCGGTAATGATAGGGTATTTAACTGTGAAAAATTGGAGGGGCCCATTGCTCCCTTCCAGGTCATAAATGAGGCATTCATGGTGTGTAGTTTTAATGTGGGTTGACACTTCCCAAGTTTGGGCGCCGCCAGAAGTGCTTTGAGAGAACCTCTCCTGACTTGTTTCTCCTCAATTTGCAACCACCTGTGTGTTGTCGAGGGGGACCACCACTCCACAGTTTGTTCCAAAAGATTGGCCTTATAATACTTATGTAGATCTGGGACTCCCAATCCACCTAGTTTAATCGGGAGATAAAGTATATTCTTAGCTACTCTGGGTCTTGAGTTGTTCCAAATAAAGCGAAGCATATCATCCTGTAGTTTATCAATTAAAGCTTTGGGAAGATAAATAGGGAGGCATCTGAAAGCATATAATATTTTTGGTAGCACCAACATTTTCACTGCATTGATTCTTGCGATCCAGGACAACCACACCTGATTATACTTGCTATAATCTTTCTGCAGTGTCTCCCGAAGACTTAACAGGTTTGTGCTAGCTAGGTCTTCTACAGATTGGGTCAATGCTATACCTAGATATGTAATAGATCTATCAACAATGGAGTAATGGAAACGGTCCTGTATCACAGAGCAGTCGGAGTCAGGCAAGTTGACAGCTAACACATTAGTCTTTGTGACATTGAGTTTATAGTATGAAACCTTTGAGTACTGGTCTAAAATATTATTTACTTTTCCTAGCGATCTAAGAGGGTCTGTCAAAGTTAAAAGAACGTCATCAGCGTATAGGCCGATAGTATGCGTCTGATTACCCACTTGTATTCCTCTGACCTCTCCACATGACCTCACAGCCTCCGCCAGTGGCTCCATTACAAGGCCAAATATCAGCGGGGATAGGGGGCACCCCTGTCTGGTCCCGTTAGAGATTGGGAAGGGTTCGGATAAAAAACCGGATGCCAGGACTCTGGCTGAGGGTCTAGAATATAAGGCTAACACCGCTGTCACGATGGGGCCCTCAAACCCAAATTTCTTTAGTACTTGGTCCAGGAACCCCCAGTGCACCCTGTCAAACGCTTTTTTCTGCGTCCAGAGAGACAAATACTGTGGGGCTCCTGGACCATTCCGCAATCTGCAAGAGATCTATCATTCTCCTAGTACCATCCCTGCACTGTCTACCCGGCACGAAGCCCACCTGATCTGTAGCAATGAGAGAAGGTAAAAAGACATTAATTCGGCTTGCCAAAATCTTGGCGAACAACTTCAGGTCCACATTCAGTAATGAAATGGGCCTGAAATTGGCCGGAGTGTTAGGAGTTTTCCCAGGTTTTGGTAGAGTGACCACAGTGGCCTCCAACATCTCAGGAGGAATAAAACCCGATGACATGAAGTCGTTAAATAGCGTTCTCATGTGGGACAACAGTGCAGGGTGGAGGGATTTATAATAGTCAGCAGACAAACCGTCCGGGCCTGGGGCTTTGTTGGTAGGAAGGCTTTTGATAAGTCTCTGTATTTCAATATCAGATATGGGCTGGTTTAGAGTCGATAACGCCTCATTCGTCAATTTAGGCAATCTCAGTGAGTCTAAGAAGGAGGACATGAGAGGGATATTTGGCTGAGGCGTCTGCACATCAGATTGTAAATTATATAGTTTAGAATAGTAGTCTGCAAACATGTCTGCTATTTTTTGTGGATGGGTGACAGTACGATTATCAAGGGTCATCTGTTCTATTCTTGCTTCCGCTCGCCTCTTGTTAAGTCGTTTAGCTAAAAGAGCCCCTGCCCTGTCTCCCATATGATAGAAATTAGAATTCATTTTCCGCACATGAAATTCGTGTTTATATAGAAGTAAGGTACTTAAGGCGTTCCTACGGTTTTTCAGTTCTTGAAGGGTAGTAGGGGTAGGAGTATTTTTGTGAGACGTCTCAGCTTGTTTGAGATTAGCAACAGCGGTTGTTATCTCCCCTTCCCGTTTCTTTTTAAGTCTAGCCGCTGACTGCAAAAAGATCCCTCTCATGTACGCCTTATGAGTTAACCATAGCGTATTATTTGAAATGCCCGGTGTATCATTGATGTTGAAGAACTCTTCGAGTTTGCCAAGATAGTCCCTAACTCTACTGGGGCATTTAAGCAAGTACGGATTTAGTCTCCATTGTGGCCTAGGGGGGCTGGGGACGTGGTCCATTATGGAGATAGAGACCGGTGCGTGATCCGACCAGCTAGCTGTCCCAATTTCCGATTTCACTACTTTATGGAGTATATTTTTGGATACTAAGATGTAGTCAAGTCTGGCTTGGGATATATGAGACTGGGATATGAATGAAAAGTCTCGTTCAGTACCATGTTGGTATCTCCACACATCATGAAAGGGGGATTCATATAAGGTCTGCTGGAGGTCAGGTCTATGTGACTTGGAAGGGGAGTAATAATCCAGCGCGCTGTTAACAGGTATATTAAAATCCCCTCCTATAATTATCTCACCCTTTGCCGCCTTCTGCACTTTGTTGAATAGTTTTCTACAGAAGACCTTTTGTCTAGTGTTAGGGGGCATAAGCTGTGACCAACGTAAACGGGTTCCCATTAATCATACAATTCAATATAACATATCTCCCACCTTTATCTATGATGCTGTCAGTTACCGAGAATGCCACAGTAGACTTAACACAGATAAATACTCCCCCTTTCCGTTTTTTAATTGCAGGGGAATGTATGATCATTGGGAAGCACCTGTGCAAACATCTATGGGTATCTGAGGCCAGTAGATGTGATTCTTGTATAAACGCAATGTCACATCTAGAGTGCATCAAATCTCGCCATAATTGTGTGCGGCGGAAAGGGGAGTTGAGCCCCCTTACATTCAAAGATAATACCTTTAAACCCATGAAGACATTTGGCATCTTAGCTGTGCGATCCTACATATCAAGTGAACTGTGATACATTTTAACCCATGATCAACCAGTATAGCAGGGCCATAAGTGGAAGCTCTCAGGAGAACAAAAAAACAATATAACCGAGATAACCAAAAAGAACAAAAAAATGTTAAACCATGCAAATACTGCAGAGCTAATAAGAAAAACAGCAAAGCCATTTAGGAAGATATACTCCCAAAAGGGCAAAATGAGCGGATATATGAGTTGACTGAGACTGATTAGTGCAAGTCCGTGCTCCATCCTCCTGCTCTAATATCTTACCTGACCCTGGTATGGGCTAGGGCCTTACTCACAGATCAAGCAGTGTCCCATGAGGGGATAATTTTGTCAGGACGAGATGGTAGGTCCCCCAGGACCGTAGCCTCTTTCGGAATGAAGCCCCATTCCAATAATTTCTTTGCCGCCACTTGAGGTGTGTGTAGCACATGTAAGGCGCCATTGAAGGAGGCTAGGATTTTGACTGGGAAGCCCCATCTGTATTTCACCTGATGTTCTCGTAGAACTTTGGTCGCCATAGCAAACTCTCGCCTTCTAGCCATGGTGGCAGCAGATAAATCCGGATATACTGAAATGTTTTCAAACATCACATCAGGTTTGGGGTTCTGACGCAGGACTTTCAAGAAGGCCTCTTTAATAGTGTAAAAATGAATCCTGGCGATTACATCGCGGGGCAGAGATGCGTCCAGGCTCTGGGTTTGGGGAGTCTATGTATGCGGTCGATAATCAGGTCTCTATCAGAGGCCTCAGGGAGAGCCGCCTTAAGCAAATTTTTGAGCAGGGGTTCCAGCTCCACCGTCTCCACCGATTCTGGGACCCCTCTCAGTCTAATATTATTGCGCCTGTGTCTGTCTTCTAAATCGTGGAGCTTGGCAGTTAGTTTAGACACATCTTCTTCCAGGGCCTCATGCGCGTCTATAAGCGCGTTATGTGAGGAGGCATATTCGGCCATCTTTGTTTCAAGGTGAGCCGTGCGATCTCCTATATTCTGTATGTCTCTTCTAATTTCTTTTAACATGCCCGACATGTCTTCTTTCATGGAGAAGCGTAGCGCCTCCAGCATCCCCCTCATACCTTCTTCAGTGAGGTGTGTGCTCTGTTGCGGCCTGATCTCTGGACTCACGGCGCCATTCCGAGGAGGCGAAGTTGATGACGCAGTAGGCGACGAGGCGGGAGTCCGCGCCGGAGATGGTGTGCCATTCAGGCCTGAGTCCCCGATGCCGGCTTTCCCAAAAAACTCAGTTAGCTTAGCCGGGGGTTGCCTCTTTTTGATCTTCCCCATGATTAGCGGAGGTAAGCGAAGTCTTCTCGAAGTGATTTGGTCACTGGAGTAAGCGCTGTGAGCCGTTTTGAGGAGCAGGAGTGAGGAGCCGATAGATCAAACGCCCGGCGCCATTAGCGTGCAGGCCACGCCCCCGAAAGCAGTCCACTAATATTTACATTGTAGACATCAGATTTTAATGTCTTAGTGACCACCAATATGCCTTTTTTACAGTTGTCAGTAAGGGGCCTTTGGCTGGGCCACCACATTTTATTGGTGGCCCAGTCTAAGCACTGCATGGGTCTCTCGGGCTTCGAAGAATGGGGGCACAGCTGTAACATAACAGCCGCACTCCTGCTCTATTAGCTGGGAACGGCAGAAGCGATGATCTGATCTGGGTTGTTTAACCCCTTACATGCTGCCAGCAATAGAGCCACCTGCATGTAAGCTGTTACAGAGGGAGCAGACTCACTTTTTTTCCCCATTGGCACTCTGCAAATGAGACTGCAGAGTATTGATGTCAGTGCAGACAGGCCAGCCTGCAGCATTTCCCAGTGAATGTCAGTTTAGCACTGACTATAAAAATACATTGCACCACTTGAATAGTGCAAAGTATTTTAGAAGCAATCAAATCAAATCACCTATTATAGCACCCTTGTGGGACTATTAAATAAAGCAAAAAATAAAATCTACAGTAAGTTGAAAAAATACATCTTTTATCCTTTTAAAAAACGCTTTTCAATGGAAAAAAATTGCAAGAATAAAATCTCCACATATTTAATATCACAAAACCTGTAACAACACGCACTACGCAATTATCATGTAATTTATCCCATACGGTAAACACAGCAAAAAAAAAACAACCATAAAATGGAATAAAGAGCTATCAAGCGTTATGTACCCCAAAATGATACCAATGAAATTTACAAGCCATCCCACAAAAATCAAGCCCTCACACAGCTCCATTGAAAGAAAATTTTAAAAGTTATGGGTCTTGAGATGCAGAGATGCAAAAACATTTTATTAAAAAAAAGGGGGTTTTATTGTGCAAAAATAGTAAAACATAAAACAAACTATAGGTATTTGGCATTATTGTCATTGTACTGACAAAGACAATAGTTATTGTGTTATTTATGCCGGAAAATGAACGCCGCAAAACATAAGAACTCACTGGCTGTATTGCTGTTTTTCCAATTTCCCTCCCAAAAACAGTTAATAAAAGTTAATCAGTAAGTTATGTGTACTCCAAAATGGTGCCATTAACCAGCAACTACAGCTTGTCCTGCAAAAAAGCAAGCCCTCGATACATGGACGGAAAAATAAAAAAGTTATAGTTCTTGGAAGGCGACAATGAAAAAATGAAAAAAAATCTCCTGGTCATTAAGGACCAAAATTGGCTGGTAACTAAAAATAGTCATCAATATGATTATTTCACACAATCTTCACTAATGAGCGCACCTCTTTAAATAGCTGTTATGATCAATGCTGTGTGCACTTAAGTTAAAATGACCCCTGAAGAGAGGCCCCTTTCACACGGGCGAGATTTCTGCGCGGGTGCAATGCGTGATGCGAACGCATTGCACCCGCACTGAATCCTAACTCATTCATTTGAATGGATCTTTTCACATGAGCGATGTTTTTCACGCATCAGTTCTGCGTTGCGTGAAAATCGCAGCATGTTCTATATTCTGCGTTTTTCACGCAGCCCTGGCCCCATTGAAATGAATGGGCATGCGTGAATCACGCATTGCATCCGCACGCAAGTGCAGATGCAATGCGTGATTCACTGATGGTTGCTAAGAGATGTTGTTTGTAAACATTCAGTTTTTTATCACGCGCGTGAAAAATGCATCAAAATGCTTCGCACCCACGCGGAAAAAAATGAACTGCGATTGCGTGCGGATTGGTGCGGATGCGTGCAGATTTTCCGAAACGCACCCTGAACGCATCTAGACTGAATCAGTGACGCTCGTGTGAAAGGGGCCTTACTTTTGAAAGGCATAGGGCCGATGTGTGTACTATAGTTGTAGGCGGTAAACAATGATAAAAGTAGTAGAATTATAGCCTCCTTCAAATTCTTTTATGCAACAGGACTAGATCCTCTAAGGGGAAATATACTGTAAGGCTTTAACTACTTCTGTCCACTCCCTTTTAAATTGTTTGTGTATACTGTATGTCAGTGGGGTCTCAAATGCATGAAATTTTTGTGGGAATATGAGACAGTTAGGATACTTTCACACTAGCGTTTTAAAATTCCGGTATTGAGTTCCGTCATAGGGGCTCAATACCGGAATAAAACGCTTCAGTTTTGTCCCCATTCATTGTCAATGGGGACAAAACTGAACTGAAGACAACGGAATGCTCCTGAAAGCATTCCGTTCCGTCTTCAGACCGGAGAACTAACCACAGCATGCTGCGGTTTTCTCTCCGGCCCAGGCATCCGCACCAAGACGGATCCGGAATGACCCCCAATGCAAGTCAATGGGGACGGATCCGTCTGGTGTGACCACAATGGTAACCGGATCCGCCCTCCATTGACTTTCAATGGAGTTCATGACGGATCCGTCACCACATACACACAATACACACATACAGACATAGACATACACATAAACATAAACATACACAGACATATATACATACAAATACACATACATACTTACATGCTCCCTGGCAGGTCTTCAGAGCGCCGGAGGGACAGGACGGCGCGCACAGATGACGATTCCACCAGGCGCCCAGCAGAGGGCGCTGTGGGGAATCATCACCTGTGCGAGCCGTCCTGCTCCTCCGGCGCTCTGAAGACCTGCCGGGAGCATGTAAGTATGTATGTGTATTTGTTTGTGTATATGTGTGTGTGTCTGTGTGTATATATGTACTGTGTGATGGCTTTCCAGCTCCACACCTGTCGCTGCGGCAGTCCTGATCCGGCAGCACCCTTCACCTGCCGGATCAGGCCTGCCGCTAGTGTGAAAGTAGCCTTAACCTATCTTATTTAAAGAAGCACTCCCACAAAATGTTATCATCTAGCACATTAGCAATGCAGGAGATATAAATAGCCTCCAGAGACATAAGATATAAGGGAAAGATCTGTACCTGTTCTGTGTTCTAAGCAACTCCTGGTTTTGGCTCAAAATCACTGATGGTATCACTGACCAAACACTGACGTGTGAATGAGGTGTTATTGGAGCCTTTATTTCTGAGACATCTGCTCCATTCCAGTCCATTGCTGCACCATGTGACAGTCACACTGATAATATTTTGGTTTGGACCAGAAGTCATATTCTCTATTTTTTCCTATGAGATGTTTTTTGGGTGAATCAAAAGTCAGCTTTTCCATTTGTTTTCTTATTGGAATAAACAGATAAGTGACTAATAGTTAACACATAAACACTATAAGGTTCAGAGTGGCGGTCACATAGTACAGCAAGGGGGCAGAAAGGAGCAGATAACCACATTGGTAGTAAATGGATAAAGGCATTGCTAGTAATACTGACTTCATTGCTTTGTACATCTTCAACTTTGCTACTCTGCCAGCCGATAACATTTTGTGGGAGTGCTTAAAATGTTTTCTTTGCTAGTTCCCTAATACACTCAGGGATGCATATATTACAAAATATCAATGACAATATCTTGAAATCCATTAGGGATCCTGCAACATATTTCAGATCAATCAGCCTTATTGGTCTTTTGACGTTTTAGCAATTAATAAATAATTATCAGATAATCACTGCCAGGTCTGAAAACCCATTATGCAAAGGCTTGGCTTGGTTAGGGTTTGGTTTCCCAAGACCAACTTTGCGTTTTAATCATGAACACTACAGGCCACCAACTGTGATTATAGAATAAGCACTTAGTGTAAGGAATAGTAATGGTGAAAATGGGATATTTAAAAGTGGACAAACTGTTTCAGTTTACTTTGGACTTGGTTCTCATTGAGGAGATCCAGCTGAAAATATGTTGCCTTAAAGACAGTGCTCAATGGGAAAAAGTATACTAATTCATCAGTATACAAATATATTATGGCACGCTGTACTTTTATAATAGAATAACTCTGTCTGCATCTGTGTTAAACTTCAGACCACTACTGGAAATCAATGAACTGTGAGCAGTTTCCCTTAAAAAAAAAAAAAAAAAAAAATATATATATATATATATATATATATATATATATATAAACAAAACAAGCATTCTCAAATTGCTAAGGTCTGTTGTGTTCATTTAATGCATTCTGATGTTCAGATTACATTTGAGTATATTAACTATTCAATAAGCATGAGCACCAAGTCTTGGGCTCCATAAACCCCATACAAAGGAGTCAACTTTTAGGTGCCCCTTATTTTGAAGCATACCCTCTAAATCTGACTTTTCAGTGAAGTGAAAAGTTCCTATGATTGACTGTGTGTAATTAGAATTTGGAACTGAAAGTTGGTATGCTATTCCAAATGGTAAGTCTAATCCTCATTTGCCCTCAGACAGATGAAATCTGTACTATTTTGGCACACCTGAGAATAATGTTGAATCAACAAAATGCTACAGTGTAACTTGGCCTGACTGCTACATAAACGTGTTACTGACCAAAATACAAGATTGTATAAAGACCACGAACAGCTAAATAAACAGTGAATTAAAATGTAAGCCCCAGATTACCAAGGAATAGAATATACAAGTGCATCTCAATAAATTAGAATATCATCAAAAAGTTGTTTTTCAAAAAGAACATTTTTTTCACTAATTCAATTAAAAAAGTGAAACACATACAGTATATTATATAGAGTCATTATAAACAGAGTGAACTTTTTCAAGTGTTTATTTCTGTTAATGTTGATGATTATGGCTTACAGCCAAGGAAAACCCAAAAGTCATTATCTCAGAAAATTAGAATATTATATTAGACCAACTGTAATTTTTTTTTAAACACAGAAATGTTGGCCAAATGAAAAGTATGTACAGTAAATGCACTCAATACTTGGGGCTCCTTTTGCATGAATGACTGCATCAATGCGGCGTGGCATGGAGGCGATCAGCCTGTGGCACTGCAGAGGTGTTATGGAAGCCCAGGTTTCTTTGATAGCAGCCTTCAGCTCGTCTGCATTGTTGGGTCTGGTGTCTCTCATCTTCCTCTTGACAATACCGCATAGATTCTCTATGGAGTTAAGGTCAGGCGAGTTTGCTGGCCAATCAAGCACAGTGATACTGTGGTTATTAAACCAGGTATTGGTGCTTTTGGCAGTGTGGACAGGTGCCAAGTCCTGCTGGAAAATAAAAATTCCATCTCCAAAAAGCTTGTCGGCAGAGGGAAGCATGAAGTGCTCTAAAATTTCGTGGTAGATGCCTGCACTGACTTTGGTATTGATAAAACACAGTGGATCTACACCAGCAGATGACATGGCTCCCCAAACCATCACTGATTGTGGAAACTTCACACTAGACCTCAAGCTGCTTGGATTGAGTGTCTCTCCACTCTTCCTCCAGACTCTGGGACCTTGATTTCCAAATGAAATGCAAAATTTACTTTCATCTGAGAACAACACCTTTAACCACTGAGAACAGTCCAGTTCTTTTTCTCCTTGGCCCAGGTAAGACGCTTTTGGCATTGTCTATTGGTCATGAGTGGCTTGACACATGGAATGCGACACTTGTAGCCCATGTCCTGGATATGTCTGTGTGTGGTGGCTCTTGAAGCACTCCAGCAGCAGTCCACTCCTTGTGAATCTCCCCCAAATTTAGGAAAGGCCTTTTCTTAACAATCCTATCAAGGCTGCAATTCTCCCTGTTGCTTGTGCACCTTTTTCTACCACCCTTATTCCTTCCACTCAACTTTCCATTAATATGCTTTGATACAGCACTCTGTGAACAGCCAGCTTCTTTAGCAATGACCTTTTGTGGCTTACCCTCCTTGTGTAGTGTGTCAATGACAGCCTTCTGGACATCTGTCAAGTCAGCAGTCTTCCCCATGATTGTGTCGCCTACTGAACCAGACTAAGGGACCTTTTTAAAGGCTTAGGAAGCCTTTGCAGGTGTTTTAGGTTAATTATTATAATTTTATTAGATAATAATTTTGGGTTTTCCTTGGCTATAAGCCATAATCATCAACATTAACATAAATAAACAATTGAAAAAGTTCTCTCTGTTTGTAATGACTCTATATAATATATGTGTTTGACTTTTTGAATTGAATTACTGAAAAAAACAACTTTTTTGATGATATTCTAATTTATTGAGATGCACTTGTAGTAGATATTAAAATATGTTGTAACCCTGTTGCTCACAGTTAGTGTATTTTGAAAGGACATGGTCCCCAATATCTGCACTGCAATAACTTGTGAGTGCAAGCTGTATCATACAGCTGGCACCCTGCTCTTATTGCTGGGATCAGAGATAATCCTGATCCCACCAGGTTAACCCCTTAGATGCTGCTGCCAATGTTGAGAGCAGCATCTAAGTGATTAGAGAGAGGCAGGGTTTCCCTTGCTCACCCAATTAGCTCCCCTCCCATGATGCAATCTCAGGGTGCTGAGGGGTTGCTATGGCAGCCAGGATTCTTACAATGGCCTCTAGGTCTGCCATGCACATATGCCTATTTGGCCTTGCTTTTGTGAGGGCTCACTAGCTATTATGTGAGTTTTACAATAATTGACATAATACACAGCAATACAGTAGCATTTCTGTATATTATATGAGTGATCAGAGGATCACATAAGTAAAATAAGTGTTTGGAAAAATAAAAACAATTAGCAAAACCCCCCTAAATTACCTACGTCATCTTACAAACATGTTTATTTACAGTGATTATAAAAAATTATAAAAAAAAAAAATACATAATCAGTATTGCCGCTACTGAAATCATCCATACCATAAAATGATCACATTCTTTATCCTGTACGGTGAGCAGTGTAAAAAAAAATGCTGTAAAAAAAAATGCCATTATGTTAGTATTGTGTTCACTCTGCCTACGAAAAAATCATAATAAAATGCATATCATACCTAAATTGGACTTGCAATTATTTAGCATATGATTAGTTATGCACATTCTTGTCATGTAACTACATTGTTACTGTTGCTCCTGGTGGTGGAACAATCTTTTTCTTCTTGTATACTAAAAATTACAACCTGTTCTCACCTCCCTAATAGCTGTGTGTTATTAGGTTGATTCCCAAGTGAATGGTCACTGGTTCGAACCCAGGAGCAGCCATAAAGAAGATTTCCCAAGAAAAGAGAAACAGCATCATCTAGCTCATTGATAGCGGTATCTCAGCCAAGAAACTGCATCATGTGAGTGTCATGACAGTTGGATGAGTATGAAATGCTGGCTACGGTGTTGTGTGTAAATGTGTCTCCCCATATCCATATCTCTGTGGCTCCTGTCCTAGTGCAGGCTGGCTGCATGCACTTTGTGTACTGGCTGCTGGTGTTCACATGTATGCTGGTTCTGCAATGCGTGCTGACTGTGGCCTTGTGTGTGAACATGGTCTGAGTATGGATGTGTTTGTATCACAGTGCAGTTCTGTCACTCCTTGTTGTGTAGGCTGGCTGCCTGTAACCTCGTACTGGCTACACTTATCCTGTGTATGCTGGTTGTCATTTGGGGCGTGCTGGCTGCAGCATTCAGTTCTGTGTGAACTGACACTTGTGATTGCATGTTTTATGCTTCTTTTTACTCCAGGTTCTTGTGGGGTTAACATTCCCTGTTCTGTTCCTGGGTGTGGCTTATCTGGTGCCCTCGTTATTGTAGCTATTTCTATCTGTGAGCTGTGGGGCTTGGGTTCAGTTCTGTCTTGTGCCTTGCTGGGTGTAGCCCCTTCCTGCTGACCAAGGGGTTTTTCCATCTGCCCTTCTGTGTGGTGTCGCCTGGTAAAGTATTGTTGTTGTATCCAGGGGCGTAGCTAATGGCTCATGGGCCCTGGTGCAAGAGTTCACCTTGGGCCCCCCTTACCTCAGCGTTTTGTGGTCAGGGGCAGGGAAGCATATTGCCTTCGGCTGCCTGAGGCAAAAATTGAAACGGCGCCCCCATGCCAAATTCTTGACCTAACCCCTTCCCTCCAGCCAGAGGTCTAACTTGACCAGCATGCACTTTCTATAATACCAGCGTCTTCTTATATGGCACAACGGTCTTTGGGCCCCTTCAGGCTCCTTGGCCCAGTAGCGACTGCTACCTCTGCACCCCTTATAGCTATGGCCCCGGTTGTATCCTTGTCCATGCCTTGCCTGATCTTCTGTTCTGTGTCATTGATGTTGTATCCTGTCTGGTCCATGTTTTGCCTGGCAGTACCAAACTACTTCTGATCCTGTCTGTTCCTATGTATAGCCTGGCAATGCCAAACTGCTTCTGATCCTGTCTGTTCCCATGTATAACTTGGCTCCTCTCCTGCCTTCATGAGAGGGCTCCTGGGTTCTCCTGAGGGAGGATATCTTGTCTGTGTGCAACTCTGTCTGTGACTGCCATGCTTCTGTTCCACATGGGGTCCAGGCATCTGCTTTTGTGCTGGTTCCTGTTTGTCGTCTGATCCATGTCGTGAGTTTGTTTGGATTCCAGTCCTGTTGTCTGTGGTTCTCTGCAGGTAGCGGCCAAGTGTACCGGGACCTTTATGGAGGTGTGACCAGTGAGACCTCAGCCAAGTTTATCCCCACCACCAGGGGCTCTGTGAAGAATGGGGCTCGCTGGCTCTCTGCCCTCTGGGTTTGGCCTGCCTTGCCGGTGTACTTGGTTCAGTGGTAGTGCTACCACTATTGCTTAACCTACATATTGTGTTCATTTATTACATGTGTAATAAAGTATTCTGTTGGTCCCTGATCTGTATCTGCCTGTATCCTGTTTGTAAGATGTTCCGGACGTTCTGCGGGGTCCCCTGGAACGTGACAGTGTGTATTTAAAAGTATGTCTCCTACAGAAATGTCTTCTGATTCGACACCATCAAGCCCACCCAGAAGATGCTTGTGAGTTCAATGCATGGTAATTCAAAAAGCAATTTTGAAATATTTCAATTTTGTCTCAGGACGGGCTCGGCATCAATGTCATAAGTAGTGTAATACATTTTTTTATCTGAAGTTTTTAGATCTATTAATAAATGCATACTAGTCATAAAAACTGTTATAACTAGGTGGCAGTCAATGAGGGACCGCTTCAAAAAAACACCACAATCTGGAACTTCGGGCCCTGAGTGGTTCTGGAACAACCTCAAGGCAACAATACCGATTTCATGCAGCCTTGTGGTTTCGATGCAGGAATTAAGAAGGTAATTATAATTTTAAAAATATATATATATTTATAGTATTTGATGTGATATTTTTTTGTCAAATTCCTGTTCGTTCCATTCGACCAGAAGGGGCCGACCAAGACAGAGGATTGTTTGGTCACTCCGTCTCAAGCAGCCTCATACAGTCCAATGGAGTGACTGGATATAACCAACAAATGAGTGAAACCTTTTTATTTTTGTTCATGAGGACTGCCAGCAGCACTCGGGAGCCTGAAGCGGTCCCTGAACTGGCCACCACCATTGGCAAACCCACCCAGGAGCGGATTAACACCACTTTCTGGGCATTTTTAGGTCATCAAAGCACCGTTAGAAACCATCAGGGGTGTTTTGAGGAACTAGTAAAGATTGTTTCCAACACCTTGGAGCTTGTTCACACTTCAGTTATTTGCTCAGTTATTTCCATCAGTTATTGTGAGCCAAAACCAGGAGCTGGTTAAAAACCCTGAACAGGTGCAGATCTTTTCATTACACCTGATCTGTGTAGCCTCTCCACTCCTGGTTTTGACTCACAATAACTGATGGAAATAACTGCCGTGTGAACAAGCCCTTAGAAGTTTAGAAGCAAATCTTAAAATTTTTTTAAAATTTCCAAAACCCATTTTTTAAGGACCAGTTCAGTTATGAAGTGTGGGGCTTACATAATAGAAACCACCCCATTTTAGAAACTATGCCCTTCAAGCTATTCAAAACTGATTTTACTAACTTTGTTAACCCTTTAGGTGTTCCACGAGAATTGAAGGAAAATGGGAATGAAATTTCAAAATTTCTAGCAGATTTTAAATTTTTAGTAGATTTTAAAGTTTTATCCATTTTTCATGAAACGCATCAAGGGTTAACAGCCAAACAAAACTCAACATCTATTGCCCCGATTCTGGAGTTTACAGAAACACCCCATATGTGCTCAAAAACTAATGTATAGGTGCACAGCAGGCTTCAGAGTGGAAGGAGCACCATATGGCTTTTGGAGAGCGGATTTAGCTGGAATAATAATTGGGAGCTATGTCTCACATGAAGACACCCTGAGCTGGCACTACAGTGGAAACCCCCAAAAAGTGACCCCATTTTGGAAAGAGCACTCCTCAAGGAATCTTTCAAGGTGTGTGGTGAGCACTTTGAGCTCAAAGGTGTTTCCTAGAATTAGGAAACACTTGGCAGTGAAAATGAAAAATTGCAATTTTTTCCCAAAAAAGTTGCTTTACACCCACATTTTTCACTTTCACAAAGGGTAACGGGACAAAATGCACCCCACATTTTGTTCACCATTTCCCCCCGAATACGGCAACACCCCATATGTGCTTGTAGCCTGATGTACTGGCGCGCAGCAGGCTTCAGAGTGGAAGGAGCACAATGTGGCTTTTGTAGAGCAGATTTAGCTGGAATAATAATTGGGAGCTATGTCGCATATGAAGACACCCTGAGTTGGCCCTACAGTGGAAACCCCCAAAAAGCGACCCTATTTTGGAAAGAGCACCCCGGTACGAGCATTTTAAGTGGTAGAAAGGGTACTTTTTAGCAAACAGGTGTCTCACAGAAGGCAGAAACACTGGTAAAAGCATTTCTAGGCACACATTTGTGAAAATGAAATATTACTAGCAGACTCCAATTTTTCACATTCACAAGGGGCTAAAGGAGAAAATGCACCCCACTATATGTCACCCATGTTCTCCCCATTATGGCAACACCCCATATGTGCACGTAGCTAGCTGTTTTGGCACACAGCAAGCAAGTTACAAAATGTGCATTGTGCAGGCCTGAATAGACAGAAATTATAGATATAAGGTGGTAAAACTACAGAGTACGTAAAGGATGAAATTAAATTAATAATCCATGGATGAGTGGTAGATTCTAAAACACTCCTTCATGCACAGGCCAGGTTTTTTCAGGGCAGCTTTCGCAGTGATAAATGGTGTTCTTCCTAATCCCCCTTTTTGAACACACCCTGCATCATTTTTGGGTCCTTCCCTTCCTCACTGTCTGGGGAACTTCACCTGGGAATGTTGTCCTGGTACAATACGGGCACCATAACTTACAGAAGTACTGGGGCCCTCTTCTGCTTGGTTTGGAAAAATTAGGGCCTTCTTGAAAGTGACACAGATTCTGTGTGCGTGCAGAAACTGTAGTATAAAAATTCACCACAGTCCTCTGCAAAATGCAAGATTGTGCAAGATCCTAAACTGACTCTAACTGAAATTTATATATAGTGCCTTGCGAAAGTATTCGGCCCCCTGGAACTTTTCAACCTTTTGCCACATTTCAGGCTTCAAACAAAAAGATATAACATTTTAAATTTTTGTGAAGAATCAACAACAAGTGGGTCACAATTGTGAAGTGGAACAAAATTTATTAGATCATTTAAACTTTTTTTGTAATAATAAAACTGAAAAGTGGGGGTGCAAAATTATTCGGCCCCCTTGCATTAATACTTTGTTGCGCCACCTTTTGCTGCGATTACAGCTGCAAATCGCTTGGGGTATGTCTCTATCAGTTTGCACATCTAGAGACTGAAATTCTTGCCCATTCTTCCTTGCAAAACAGCTCGAGCTCTTTGAGGTTGGATGGAGAGCGTTTGTGAACAGCAGTTTTCAGCTCTTTCCACATATTCTCAGAAAACATTGGCCCATTTTAGGCAGTAATTTTAAAGACATCCCGGAATTTAATACACCACCTTTAATGTCCTTTCGCCGTACCCGCAATTTTAAAGATCGTTTGGTACGTTCCGATATTGGTACTAATAGACAAACGTTTAGTGCTTATTTCGGATCTAAAAGAAAGGGATGTTATCCATGTCATAATTGCCTGAATTGTCCGTTAATGCTCAAAGGTCCTCATTTTATCCATCCACGAACAGTGGACTCCATTTCAGATCAGGCATTACCTAACGTGCGATTCTTTGTACGTTGTGTATCTGTTGGAGTGTCCGTGCCACCTTTTCTATGTTGGTAAATCAACCTGGGATGTCAAAACCCGTCTCAACCATCATAGATATAGCATCAGGGAGAAAAGACATGATTTTCCGGTCTCTAAGCATTTCACAGAGGCTAAGCATAGTGAAAAGGATTTGCGTTTTTGTATAATTAACCAGGTTAACATGCCCAGGCAAGGTGGTGATAGATCAGCTCTACTTAACAAGAGAGAATTATTTTGGATTTTTCATTTACGTACTCTAAAACCTGGGGGCCTAAATGTGGAGTATGGGGTATCATAGTTGTGTGCTTTAATGGTCTGTGGTTCCTCTTCCTCCTGTTATGTAGGGACAGTACAGTGCCTATCGTGATTAAATGTATTCATATTATGTATTCATACTTACCTCTTTTTTTTCTCTTCTTTTTTTTTTAGAATTATTATTTATATGTAATTCGTGTGGGAGCAACACCGACCACAGCAAATGTGCCATTTTGGAACAGCGTCTTGATTTATCTTTTTTATAAAGATGTGAACTGAACTTATGAAGCGGTCCAGCGCCAGTTTTCTCTCTTTTTCTCTCAGTTATAACTTGTGTGGTGTTTAACCTCTGGATGGGCGTGTGGGGGACACATGTTTGTGCCTGCCATCACGCCCGCTGGTTTTGGTGGGTTGGACCGGGTCTGAGGGACCTTGGACTCGATCCGCCCCACTACCACATTATTAATACATGACCTGTGTGACATGATTTCAGTCATGGGAATGGCTGGAATCGTGGTACACACAATTGGGATACACTGCCCCAGGTTAACTACTGGTGGTATGTGATCCCTATATGTGGCCGTGTTCTTTATTTTTCAGTTGCTTTGTTTATATTGGTGCCTTGGTTACCCAACTAGTTAACGGAATAGTTCCGCGCATGCGTGGTTGCCTCTTGATACCTTCAGCTCCATCCTTAGTTCTGGCTAGGCAGGACACGAGTGCGTCTTGCACGCAGGCCCGTTTGCGCCTGCGCGCATGCGCCATGTGTTCCCCAAGCTTTGCTTGTACACTGCACTGCTCAGACTAGTGCAGGCGCAGTTGTTTGATTGAGACGCTGTTTGCCACATGTATGGACCCTGCTCTGGTGCGGTAAGCGGCCCGCATATTTTAATGTAATTATGTCACAGTATTCACACATGGGTATCAATTATATTTTATTGGCTGTTTATGCACATATTTCAACACTGTTGCACTTTACACATATGAAATTTTGATGGAATCATTGTAATCATGTATGTAATTTTTAGGAATCATGCACCCTGTATTATATTGTATAATATCATGATGTATTTTGTTTAATTTATTAATCATTGGTGATGAATGTAATTGTAATGCACATGATTGACTCCTTTATATATATCCACTATTGGCACTGTTATCACTGCATGACAAAGGCTCCATTGAGCGAGCCGAAACGTTGCGGTTGTGGGTGAAATAAAGTAATCCACCATTTTTCACACAAGTCCGGAGTGCTGCCTTTTTCTATGTCTGAATATATATATATATATCTAACTACCACTAACTGGAGTTCTTTTTTCACTCCCAAAAATGTGCTAACGATCTGTGTGCGTGCAAAAACTGTAGCATAAAAATTCACTACAGTGTAAAAAAAAACGAACACTGGCTAAAAATTAACTTAAGATATAGAGCTCTATATATATTTATATAAAAAATTGGCAAAAAAATCAACACAGAAGAGAAAAAAAAAAAGCACAAAGAATGATCTCCAGGTGCTGATCAAGCAGGTATGCACTGAAAAGCACTTGGCGGTCACAGCTCGCACACAGGAAAAATGGTGCAGAGCCGAAAAATTGTAAAATTAAAAAAGACCAAAAAAGCGCACAGACCAAATGGCGTCCGTAAAAAAAGAATGGGAGGGAGGGGGGATGGGAAGGGACAGGAACGGAGGGTGGTTTAGGGATCTGGAACTGCTTCTTCTTCTTTTCTTCTTCTTTCTTTCAGCAGGAAAAACGTAAAGTCGCTGTGGTGGTGCACCACAAGTCCCAGCAAGCCAACAGCAGCATAGAAAAGCACAGAATCCCTCTGCATGCAGTCACGAGCTAGAATGGCTGCATGCAGGAAGGTTCTTCCCTTTCCTTTGCAGCTGTAGCGCCCCAAACACTGGAGTCCCCTGCCTGACCTGGGGGGAGACAGGTCCGGAACTGCGATGGGCCGGTCTATGAAATCCGGCCAATCGCAGCGATCGGAGCTGCAGGGGGGGCTGAAATACCGCCCCCTGCCCATAGCTAACATGGCTGCCTGCTCAGCAGAGCAGCCATCACACCCCAGTTCCCGAACGATTACGCCCGGGAGCCGGGTGTTTGCACCGCTGTAGTACTACAGCTCTGGGTATCAAGCCCCTTCATACAGTGCTGTACTATTATGGCGCTGGGCATGAAGGGGTTAAATTAATTGCTTGAATAAGAATCCTCCATTTGGCAACGAAAATTCCAAAAGCACACTGGACCATTTGTCAATCTCTGGTTTGTCTACAAACTACACCCACAAACCTACAACCACAAATGTCATTGGTGGTCCTGTAACCGGCAGTGGTCTCGGAGGTGGCAATACAAAATCTTTGGTATATAAGAGATGTCCCATTGATGAAGTTTTGAAAGCCAGTCATTACTTCTTCCATATGCACCGATGTTAACAGCGACTAACCTATATTCAGCGTCAGCATTGGCCATTAATATAATTGAGAAATATTTTTTATAAAAATTTAGAGCTGGTTAACAATCCTAAAATGTTTTCCATCCATTGTACCGACACAATTTGGAAATTGGCAGATTTCAAAGAACTTCTAAGCAATCTCTAGCCAATATTCTGTGGTGGGATGTGGGATATAATCGTCATACGATACCTCCCACAAGGCTTGGCAAGTATTGTGCACTATGTAGGAGAGGGTAGACATTCCTATCCTAAACTGAAAATGCAATGACGATAAGCTTTCCCCCGTAGCAAAAAAATGTTAAATTAATATCAAATTTATATAATTTCTCCTGGTGAAATCAAAGCTCCATACATTAGTACATTAACCTCTTACCGCACCATGACGTGCCTGCACGTCATGGGCTGCCCTGCCTTAAGGCACTGAGACGTGCAGGCCCGTCATGGCTTCTAACTGTCACCCTGCCAAAGTGCAGGGTGACAGGATCGCAGGGCCGACTGTTTCTGAAGCTTAGGCTTTCAGCAACACTGTTTCTGAAAGCTTAGGCTTTCAGCAACACTCCCCCGCCCACGATCGCTGTGATTGGTCAGTCTGCAGAGACTGACCAATCGCAGAGTGTAGCAGCGCAACTCCGATGTCATTGAGGACATCGGGGCTGCGCTGCTATGTTTTAATTTTTCAGGATGGCAGAGCGGATTCTCCGACCCACCCACCCACAGCCCGGTAAGTAAAAACATCACCCCCCCTTCAATAACCTCCTCCTATTTGCAGGATGTCCAAGCGGTATTAGATTGTCAGCTGTAACATACAGCTGAAAATCTAATGTAACAGCCGACATCGCTGCTGGCAGCGATGTGGGCCGTTTAGCCCCCTTTCATGCACTGTCCGTAGAGACCACGGCATGGAAAGGGTTAAACAGGGGCCTGATCGGGCTCCTGCTAAAGGCAGGAGCCTGATCAGGCTTAGTGTAAAGTAAAAATACACTGTAGTATACTATATAGTGTACTGCAGTGTATTATATAGACATCAGATCCACTGGATCTTCAAGAACCAAGTGGGTCTGAGTCAAAAAAGTGTAAAAAAAAAAAAAAGTGTCAAAAAAATGAAAAACGTAAAAAAAAATAATTTTTTCCCATATACACACATTTATAATTGAGTAAAAATAAATAAAATAAAATAATAAAATACCCTAGACATGTTAGGAATCGCCGCGTCCGTAACAAAAATCTCACATGACCTAACCCCTCAGATGAACACAGTAAAAAAAAACGAACTATGTCAAAAAAGCCATTTTTGGTCACCTTACATCGCAAAAAGCGTAATACCAAGCCATCAAAAAGGCGTATGCCCCCAAAATAGTACCAATCTAACCATCATCTCATCCCGAAAAAAAGTAGCCCCTACCTGAGACAATCGCCCAAAAAATATAAAAACTACAGCTCTCACACTATGAAGACACTAAAACATGATTTTTTTTGTTTCAAAAATGATATTATTGTGTAAACCTTAAATAAATAAAAAAAACATGTTAGGTATCGCCACGTCCGTAACAACCTGCTCTACAAAAATCTCACCTGACATAACCCCTCAGATGAACACAGAAAAAAATGTATAGATAAAAGCTGTGCCAAAATTACCAATTTTTGGGTCACCTTGCCCCAAAAAGTGTAATAATGAATAATCAAAAAATCATATGTACCCAAAAATGGTACCAATAAAAAAGTCAACTCTTCCTGCAAAAAATGAGCCCCACACAAAACGATTGGAAGAAAAATAAAAAAGATATGGTGTTCAGAAAATGGAGACACAAAAACATTTTTTCGCAAAAATGCTTTATTATGTAAAACTGAAACAAAGAAAGTAGACATATTTGATATAATCGCATCCATATAAAAATACCACATGATCTAACCTGTCAGATGAACATGATAAAAAACAAAAAATAAATACAGTCCCAAAACATCCATTCTTCCGTTACCTTGCCTCCCAAAAAAACTAATATAGAGCGATTAAAAATCATATGTACCACAAAATAGTACCAATAAAACTGTCATCTTATCCCGTAGTTTACAAAATGGGGTCACTTTTTGATTGTTTGTACTATAGGATGCATCTGGGGAGCTTCAAATGGGACATGGTGTCTAAAAACCAGTCCAGCAAAATCTGCCTTCCAAAAACCATACGGCACTCCTTTCCTTCTGCGCCCTGCTTTGCGCCCATACAGCAGTTTACCACCACATGTGGGGTGTTTCTGTAAACCGCAGAATCAGGGTAATAAATACTTGAGTTTTGTTTGGCAGTTAATCTTAGATGTATTAAAGAAAAAATGGACTAAAATTGAAAATCTGCCAAAAAAGTGAAATTTAGAAATTTCATCTCAATTTTCCTTTAATTCTTGTGGAATACCTAAAGGGCTAACAAAGTTTATAAAATCAGTGTTAAGTAACTTGAGGGGTGTAGTTTCCAAAATGGGATCATTTATGGGGGGGTTCTACTATGTAAGCCGCACAAAGTGACTTCAGACCTGAACTGGTCCTTAAAAAGTGGGTTTTGGAAATTTTCTTAAAAATTTTAAGAATTGCCTCTAAAATTCTAAGCCTTCTAATGTCCCAAAAGAAATAAAATGACATTTACAAAATGATGCAAACATAAAGTAGACATATGGGGAATGTTAAATAACAAATATTTTATGAGGTATCACTTTCAATTTTAAAAGCAGAGAAATTAAAATTTCGAAAATTGTGAATTTTTCAAAATTTTTGGGTTTTTTTTCATAAATAAAGGTGACATATATTGACTCAAATTTATGACTGTCGTGAAGTACAATGTGTCACGAGAAAACAATCTCAGAATGGCTTGGATAAGTAAAAGTGTTCCAAAGTTATTACCACATAGAGTGACACATGTCAGATTTTCAAAAATAAGCCTGGTCACGAAGGTGCAAAATGGCCCTGTCATTAAGGAGTTAAATACTCCTTGGGCCATGCGTTTCAATGTTTTGGGTGAAACCAATAACGACATCTTTGTCTTTCCTGGGCACATCGCCTCCATCAAAATTTTAGGATTAATAAATTCAATCTTAAACGATTGTGTGCAAGCAGCATGGTCCCAAAACACAAACTGCATGAATGATTACCGCTTGACTGTTTTCTTCAAATACACACCAGCAGGGGTGTACACTTTGCATACAATGGAGACACACCTAGTCTGATAAAGTGACAAAAATTTAAAGGGGTGTTAGGTGGGTGGGGAAGAGAGTGGGCCAGCCTATTTCATTCATCACTCCCCCCCCCCCCTTCATTCTGCAGAAAATTCCCAGTTGTGCCTAAGCGCACCTATTTTCCTTTTTCCCCCCTTCTCAGGTTATTTGGGAGACCCCCAAAGAGGGTTCTCTATTTGCTGCTGTTTTATATTATCCATGTGGATTACACGTTACCTGTTTGGATTACAAAATTTTGGACTATGTGTTCCAGTGTTTTATGCCAAGCAGCCATGAGGAGAGACTCAAACGTATTGCAAATGTGAAATTGATTGCACTAAAATGCTTGCATAATTATGTCTTTGCAGTATTTTAGCAATAATGTTTTTACAGGGTCAGCAACGTTCAAGCACTTTAGCCCAGTGTGTGTATTCTTTCCTATTATGCACTTATTGTATGGTATAACACTATTTGGTAAATTATGCTAGCACCTTACTTTTCTAACTCATATGGACTGCCTCTGAGGACTGTACGCCGCGGCATACATGCGTGGGTATGACGCAATCGTGAGTCAATAGTACACTAAGGATTCGTACGTACTTTGTACGCTAATGCTTACGCATTCAGTTCAGTAGCGTACTTTTAACAAAGCTTAGACTGTATGTTTGTAATTTGTCCATGAATGTTTGCAAAACAACGATCATTTTTTAACGCAACTTCGACTGAATACATTTGTATTAAGAACGAATCTTGTAATAAATTTGTCGATTATTCGCCGAAGCGAATTTTTGAAGATTAGCTCATCTCTAGTTTACATCCATAGTCATGCATTTTCACAGTCACCCTGAACAGTCAAAGCTGCATTTAGATAAAAGATAAAACGATAAAATATAGAGCACAGAAATAAAAAAACAAATCTGCAAGATTATTTCCTTTCCACAACTCTGACAATATGATTTTAGATAAACATGTTCAGGGGCGTTCCTAGTGTCTCAAAACATTCAGGGCCCAAGCCCCTATGCATATGTGCCAAATTCTTGACGTAACCACCCCCACACACACATGCCCTAGCACTAAAGAGGGGGAGATTTATAAAACGAGTGCACAGGAAAATGGTTTAGTTGCTAATAGCAAACAATCAGATTGATCCTTTCATTTTCCAAAGGAGCTCTGAAAAATGACAGGTGGATTCTGATTGTTTGCTATGGGCAACTAAGCAAGTTTTGATAATTTCCCTATAATTTACAGTACTTGCTGAATGGACTTTATATTCAGCACTACCAAACATCTAGGACTATGCAGCACTACATACCTATTATATCCAGTGCCTCACAGGCGATGTCTCCTGTGATGTAGATGTTCTCTTTCTTCATCTTCTCCACTAAGGTATGACAACTTCTTTCAGCCACCTCTCTTTACATAGTTTGCCACACAGACGTCTTAGGTTCCACATTTTTCTATCATCTTCCCCACAGTAGTACTCCAACAGTTATTCTGCTGCTACAGCCAAAAATGTGCCTGATGTGCTTCCCAATGTCCTCAAATACTATACTGCTAAAATTATCGTGCCAGAAAGATAGTTCCCCCCACCCATAGTAATATAAAATTCCCACCAATAGCAAAAATTCTCTCCCAGAGTGCCCTCAATAGTAATACTACCCCCTACAATGCCCAAGCAATAATACTGCTCCCCAAGAGTGTCCCTGTTAGTAGTAGTGCCCTCCATAATGTGCCAAGCAATAATGCCCACCTTAAAGGGGTTGTCTCATCTTAGACATTGGTGGCATATCACTAGGATATGCCACCAATATCAGATAGATGCAGGTCCCACCTCTGGGACCCGCACCTATCTCCAGAATGGAACCCCTGAAGTGAACAAAACGCAGCAGCATATGTGTGGCTGTCCTCCATTTATGGGACAGACGAAAATAGCTGAGCACTGGCTTGGCTATCTCCAGCAATCCTATAGAAGTGAATGGCGTGGTGCCCTTGTTTGCGCAGTGCTCTCTCAATTCATTTCTAAGCGACTTCCTAAACTAGCCTAGCGCACTCACTTTGCTATTTTCGGAACTCCCATAAAAATGAATGGAGAGCACATGTGGATCTCAGAGGTGGGGCCCACACCTAACCTACTTTGATGGTATATCCTAGAGATATGCCGTCAAAGTCTGGGATGACACAACCCCTTTAAATGGCACATGAATTCCTAAAATAAGCAAGTTTTCTTCTGAATGGCAACAGAAAATAAAAATAATTTTTGAAGTAGAAAGGAACTTTATATTAAGGAGTTTTCATGTCCATGCACAATATTAGTCAACCACACTTGTACAGTATATATTCTGCACAGTAAGATATCTGTTATTTTCTTTAGCGAATACATTCCTACTGTGAAGGATCTAAAGGTTTTATGCGGCTTGAGCCTTTAGCATTGCTTTTTCCTCTGCTTGTTCCAGATATAATAACAAGTACTAAAAACGGCTAGGAATAAAGATTTTTACAACAGCCACTTGTAGCTGGCTTCTCAAAGTAATGTTACAAGAAGCTCGTCAAATGATGACTTCCATTTACTATGGTTTGTGCATGACAAAAGCAATACTGTGTATACAGTTCTTTGAAAATTATAATAATATTTTGCTTCCTTAAAGATGACCTTTAATTGTATATTTGTCACACAAAATCTGATGTTAATCAGTGGAATGGGAGAATACCGGTTGGTCAAAGTCCTCCTTCTGTGGGTGCAGCACATGGGCAGGGTGAAACTAGGGAGCACAAGGGTATTTTACGTGAGTGATTATGTTTTATATGTATGAGTTAGGCTTCTTTCACACGACAGTATATTTTGCGGGCTCCGAGCCGCATTTTTTGCTGATAAAATGCGGACCCATTCATTTCTATGGGTCCACAAAAAATACTGACAGCACACTGTGTGCTGTCCGCATCCGTATGTCCGTTCCGTAGCCCACAAAAAAAAAAAAAATAGAACATGTCCTATTCTTGTCCGTTTTGCGGATAAGGATAGGCATTGTTACAATGGATCCGCAAAAAAAACATATGCCATACGGACGTCATCAGTTTTTTTTTTGTGCGGATCCGCAATTTGCGGACCGCAAAACACAACGTTCGTGTGAAACTAGCCTTAAAGGGGTAATCACATAAAAAATCTTCTACATTTACCAACACTTGGATCTGAATACTTTTGTAATTGCAAATGGCATGCAATTAAAATTTTAGTATAGCCACTTATTCAATAAAATCTGTCTGTATCTGTTTTCTGTTCTTTATCTTATTTTAATTTCCATCTTACCGAGATGGCCGCACATGCTCAATTTAATCTTTCATCTGCTACCAGTCATATCTTCTGTTAGAAGCTCTGACAGGGTGCTGCAACACGTCACCATGTGCCGTGTTTTTTATGCAGCAAAAATATGTTTTTAAAAAGTGCATGGGCTTTTTCAAAGATTGCAACAACAGGCCGGAGTTCAGGCAACAGGCCGGAGTTTTTGCAACAACATACCTGGTTATGGTGCGTTTCTTCCAGCGAGGGAAAACACACAGCAGACTTAAATTACATTAATATAACTCTATTCTGTGATTAATAAAGAACAGCAATATAACTGCAGGTATCTTGTTGCAAAAACCAGATGATTTTTGTGCTGCATCCAAAATGCAGCACAACCACGACGTGTGACAGCACCCTTACAGTGAGAGAGCTGCAGCAGAAAGAACATGCTCTCTAAACTGACAGCTTGAAATAAATTGGAGCAATGAATGGGGTACATCCATGTGAGGTACAGTGCTGGTTCTAGCATTGTTAGAGATTATCATATACTGTATGATGCATGAATCTCATTTTATTTTTAGGAATAACCCTTTTAAGTTTTTAAGTCGATCATGCTCAGTCACCACTGCTCTCCTCGTGGCCACCACTACTTTCCTTGAGGCCATGGCTGTGCTCCTCTGTCTCATTGCAGCCATGTTCCTTTCAGCCTCCTTGTCCGGCATCTATCTTACCTCCGCTGTCCCCTGGCTGGGACCTGTGCTGTGCTGCGCCTCGTGTATTTGCTAATTCACAACCTTTTTAAAGGGCTAGTATCCATCTGTTTTTTTTCCAACACTATTAAAGTACCTTTACCTCAACTGTTCTACTAGCATCTGCTGCCTGCCATGACCATTTGCTAGCGACACATCGGCTGTTGTTAATCAAGACTACTGCTGGCGCCATAGCCACCTGGAAATAAGATAGATAACTGGTAAACCTTTAGGGGGTCATTTACTAACAGAAATTTGCCCATTTTGGTGTATTTTTGGTGCAGATTGCAGCACAATAGTTGTATATGCTGCAATCTACGACTTTTCCCGCTCATGCCAGGTCTAAAAAGGAGGGCGTGGTGGGGGCTGGCAGGCAGGGCTATCTCATTTATCATTTTCTGCACCTGTTTTATGCATAGAAAATGGTGTAAATTTAAGCCAGCAAGGAATCTGGCATACATTTATACTGGCGGTGGATGCATCGAAGTTATGTAGAGGTCTTAATAAATGATCCCTTTAGAGTCTTCTTATGGACTTTGTCCTAAACCAAATCCATAGTAAGCCGTTGGGTCAGTACCCAATTGGGTAAGTATTGTTACAGTATTCTATGAGCAGGGAATAATTTTCTGTGATTTCGTAAGAAGCGTAATGCTGACAATTAATCTGGGTGTCCAAATCCCCCCAAAATTGCTTGGTTCATGAGATTATCTGAAAATCAGGTTTATAGAGTTTAGAGTTAGTCTCTGTTAAATGACATTGGCTGAGAAATCATGTATTCCTCAGAGGTGCTCCATACATGTTGAAAAAGTTAAACTGAAATGTTTTCTGTTTTCAACATAAATCTTATTTCCTGAGTTGCCGGTTACATTTGTTGTTCCATACAGGAATGTCAGACAGTGGTTGAATTACACTCTATAAAATGAACGAGGGGTTATTAAAAAGAGTGTAATCAAAACTTTAATTCTTATGTGTTTTAAAAAGTTATTACTGTAGAAACAGTGTGGGTGGCTTCAACTTTACTCAGCCTCACTTAAAAGTAGTAGAAGATTGTGTTTTCTCCACTGCATGCTGCAACCAATAAAACTGCCCTGACACATCTGATCTTTCTGCTGTCAAATGGCAGGGCAGCTGTTGAAAGAGTTGGCTAAGATATGCCTCAAATATCTGACCAATAGGGATCCGACTGCTAGAACAAAGTGGCAGCAAACTACTAGGTAAGCAGTGTTCCACTGTATCTCTTGTTAGCTCCACCCTAATAGTTTGGGGAAACTACATGGAAGGTCATTAAATGTATATATATGGTCACCCAGAATAGAATGGAGGAGATGAAATGGCACAAAGATTTCTTATCACTGCTGCCACTTCATTCTAGCAATGGGCCAAATTCATTGTCAGCAGATCTACTCTAATTGAACATTGGTGGCCTATCAGTCATCATTGCCTGAGATGAGAGAACTCGTTTGTCTTTTAAGCTCCTAGTAATATAGCATGAGATATAATACAGGGTCAGACATGTCCTTACACATTTTCTCTCAGACCCTGATCCTATTATCCATGGAGAAGCCCCCATGGGAATCAGGGGGTCTTGTCATAAAAATTTACAGTAAGAATAACACCAGTGTTCTGAAAAAAAAGACAGGGTTAGCTTAGAAATTGCCAAGCACTCTTATTAGTGAAAGAAAGCCTCATAGGCCCCCAATTGCAGCCACTTGTTGTCAATTATTTGTAAAAAAAAAAGTTTTGATTATAGGAGACTAGTATTGACAAGCACTTTAAATACTTAGAATGGTGATTTCAGTAGCTTACCCAGCCAAGATACAATGCATGGCTGTGCTGGAAGGGTTGCCATGTTCACCAGTCAAGCCTCAGCTGGCTAACTCATCAGTTAGGCTTGACGCTAAGCCAATATGGTTCCTGGCTCAGCAGGGGATTTAAGACATTCATTCATTTAAGACATTCATTCATTTAAGACACTCGGTCATTCCCATTCCCACTCGACTGCTGTTTTGGCTGTATCTCTTGGCTTTGACCCTGCTTGTCTACTACTATTTGCACCCCTGGTCATTCTGGCAGGTCTGCGTCTAGTGAGCTCACACCTTTTCTGCTTACTCCACATGACTTCACCTGGGTCCCTGGCAGCCAAGTCCTTTTGGCCTTGAGGCTGGCCTCATGAAAAACGTAGGGGTAGCCTTACCTTCCTACCAACTGGAGTGGTTAAGGAAGACTGGTAGCAGGTTCTGAGTTTGCTGGCTGTGGTTCTAAACAGTGACCATGTTATTTCCTTTCAGATCAAACAGCTATTACACAGAGTTCACTCATTCATTCAATCTACACTATTGCTACCATCTCTTGGGTAACAATTAAATGTTTTAGTGAAATGACACTGGGGCCCCCTTTTTTCATATGAACTCTATGGGGGTATGGAGGTGATATATCATGTTTCCAATAAGGACCTTCTCTATTTTCCAGTTTAAAAAGTCAGAGCATATAGCGGCTCCTCCCAGCAAGATTCATAGCTGATCATAGAGGAACCTAGCAGTGGGATTCCTTGAAATCATGTAAAGTGGAGCATGGCAGTACAGTGCTACTTCCAAGTAGGGGGAAGTATATTGCAGTTGCAGTGTTAGACTCTGACCTCTCAGCCCCACTTCACCAGAAATAAGTATAAACTACATCACTTTTTCCTTGCAGTAGAAAAGTATTCCTTTATCCATTAAAACATGCAACATTTCAAATTATGTTAATTATTTTTGAAGCTTCAGAATTGACATGATTTGAAATGCTGCATTCGTTGAAATTGGTTATCTGTGGGGAAAACCTGTTGAATGAAAAGGGGTTATCCAAGTGATATTTCATTGTTCTTGTGTGACTGATCCCAACACTATACCATCTTATCCATTTTTCAATGAAATTTAATAGCACTAGATATGCAAGCAATTTGTCTAGCGGTCCATTGATGATCTATGGTGATGTAGGTTATGAACCATCATTTTAACCCCTTTTAGTAAATGTCTACATTCTGACTTTGAGTCTGCACTTGTCCTCTTTACCACTGGCATTTCAAGAACCTTAAAAAAAAACTAAATTTACCAAGTCATTAAGTATCCTCAAACACTTTCTTAAGTAACAATAGCCCATATGTCTTCAGTTAAATTTTTTTTCTTCAACATTTATAATGGAAGAATTAAATGATTTGGCTTCTAGCTTCAACATCATCACAAACCTGATTGCTTCTAGTAATGGTAATGCCTTTCTATTTTCTAAGGAGAAATGTATTTTGCCAAATGAACCAGACGTAACAAACATACATTAGGCTTTTTAAACTGATCTGTCTGCGGTAACAGGAAAGGGAGATTCAGAGAGCTCTGTTTTCACAGCAGTTTATAGTAAAGAACAACAGCAGATATAGGTATATAAATCTTACTGTATAGAAGCACAGACCTAAGTATTGTCAGCTTTCTTCCCCTGATGTGTTTGTGTAGTCTGGCTCTGTGGTAACTGTGGAGATGGCGAGATGTTTGAAAATTCCTCACTATGCTCTTGCTTGCGGTTTTATTAGGATATGCAATACCTCCAGGAAAAAGAATTTAACAAAACAGATCAGATTCATGTTGTCTGTGTTGTCTATAGACAACATGAAGCAAATGGCCTACCCAAGAAAGTATCCCCTAACTGTGAAAACAACAATTATTATCAATCAAGTTGCATTGCACACAAACACACTTGAGGGAAAAAGTGCATATGCTTTACTTATTAAAGGCTTTACAGTATAACAAATTAACTTACTTTTCAGGTACATCTAAAATTAACTAAATTTAGCGTACACAGGTTATTAATTAGCCTACATCAAAAAATTCTAATTGATGGCTAATAAATTCAAAAGCAAACTGGTCGACAACTTAGACAATGTGTTGCATTGTGTGGGCCTTGGCTAGCGCTATATATCAATGTTGTATAATAGTATTTTAGTGGGTATTGTATAGAACTATTTATCAAGGCATTGTGGGGGTCATTTACTATCAGATATACGTCAGTTGTCTGGAATACATCTGTCGCAGATTGCTCTACAAAGGTTATTTGTGCCACAATATGAGACTTTTCCCCACTAACGCCAGGTCTAAAAAGAGGGTCCGTGGCATGGGCGGGCCACCAGGCATGTCTCATTTATCATTTTCTACATCTGTTTTAGGCATAGAAAATGTTCTAAATTTACATCAGCAAGGAGGCTGGCGTAGATTTAGACTGGCGGTGGATGCGCCGAATTTATGTAGAGGCCGGTGCCTCTATATAACTTTGGAGAATCCACCGCAAGTATAAAGGTTAAGTCCAGCATCTAAAATGCCGGTCTTAATAAATGACCTCCTGTATGCTTTTTTCTAAACGGTGCACTCTATGGTATTAGCTAATCTCTCTATCCACAGTTTACCTGAGCCCCCTATGAAATGGCGTGCTTGTGTCAGAACTTTATCACTTATACAGCAGAAGTTACACTTTCAGGACCACAACAGGCAGTGAAATCGAGAAATTAACAGTTATGTCAATTAAAGCATATTAGTAAATTTCATCTTTTTACATTTAAAAAACAACTAAGACCTTTACCTTTAATCTGTTGTCTCTCATTATGGAGTATTTTTTTTCTTCCAGGATTTGTTGATATGTAATTTATTCTTTCTAAGTAATATTTCCAGTACCTCTTAGTATCTCAGAACCCCAAAGTATAATAAACCCACTCATATGATTAACCCTTTAGTCGTGAACAATTTTTTTAAAAAAATTTTTGCTCCCCACTTTCCAAGAGCCATAACTTTATTATTCATATTACATAGCAATATGAAAGCCTGTTTTTGCATTATTCCATTTCATGTATTTGGTGCTGGAATAAAATTATTAATGGGATGTAAATGGAATGGCAAAAAAACACAGTTGCATAAGATCTCAATACCACAGGAAAACGCTTCAGTTTTGTCCTCATTCGTTGTCAATGAGGACAAAACTGAACTGAACAGAATGCACCACAATGCATTCCATTCCCTTTGGTTTCCTTCCCATTGCAGAAAAACGCTGCAAGCAGCCCCATGCTCTGTGCCATCCTCTGAGTAAACATATTCACCTGTCCCCAGTCACATGATGTCAAAAATATAGACAAAAACATCAAACAAGACCAATTTCTTCTCAAATGATAATGTTCTATTAAATTTTAACCAACTAACGTACTTTTTTGTTGAAATCATCTGTTTCTATCAACTTTTGACTTGTGTATGGCCACTTTGAGTCTATATCTGAAGAAAAAACACAGGGTATGCTAGGTTCACATCTGCATTCAGAAATCCTGCAGGCGTTCTAGCAGACGGACACTGTATCCTGCATAGTCAGAAAATGCTCCGAACTGCTGAATTCCCATTGACTATAAAGGGACCTGACAGCGCTCATGACTGAAAACCAACATTTCTGCAGGAATCCCGTTGGATCCCCATCAGATCCCATTATAGTCAATGGGGATCTGGCGGTTCACTGCAGTATCCAGCTATGACGGATAAGGTGAACTATGGAAGGATGTTTCTGAGCCGGAACAGCTTGCCGGATTTCTGAACACGGGTGTGAGTGTAAAATTATATAATAGATGAAAACATTTCAGAAAAGAAGACCATGACCATGATGCTCATGTTCAGAAACAATAAAACAAAGTATGACATGTTTTACAGCCACAATGAATACTATGATTGAGCTCAATATTTTCCATTCTTGTTCTGTTGCTTTAAAAGACTTTATGCTCTTCAATGCCTTAATCACACTAAGTTTGGTTTAGAAAATACATTTACAATGCCGTGTTTCAGAATGCCATTTCTATTTTGTATCCCCCTGAGGCATCTGTTTCCAAGCATGTTTTCATTTTTGTGGACAGAACTAGCCAGAGACTGCTTGTCATTCTGCTCAGCAGGGGATGTTAATTGTCTGGTTTCTCTACCCCAAGCTGAACGTCTCATATGCTAAAAGGCTTAAATTAGCCATCTTATTATGTTCCACATTAACTGTATATAACAATAAGACACAATTTCTAACCAGCAGTATAGAACCCAGATCATGCACACATCACAAGAATGGCAGGACGAAGCTGTCTAAGAAGTGAAGTTACAAATTATATGGCTACTTTAGATGCATTTGGCAGCTTCATTAGTTCAAAATATGCTGGGAGAATTTGTATTCTGGAAGATGCTAGTCATTTGCTACTTTATGTTACACCACAAAGTGTTGTTTTCTCTCTGTTCGCCTCCGTCAAATTACTTATGGTAATAACTATATTTGGATAACTACATACAGTAGAAAATCTAAACTTAAAGGGGTATTCCCATCTTACAACTGTAGTTTGTATAGTTAGATATAGCCATACCAGTATTATTACTAATAGAATGTATTTGTATAAAATGTACCGTTTAGAAGATTTGCCTATTTGTATAGGCATTGTCCCACACACATCAGTCAGGCCTTTGCCCCTAGTTACGGCCACTGCGGCCGTGTAGTAATGGTGGTCAGCTTGCTCCTTTTCAAACCCGCTCTGAGGTAACTGCTGTATTGTGAACGCACATTGCATGAGCTTGCGCAGACACATCTTAGGGTACTTTCGCAGCTTGTAGCATTTTTGTCTGCACTTCCAAAACGCAGAGAAATGGATCCTGTTCCCAGATCAATTCTTCTCTATGGAGCAGGATCCGTTTATACAGTCTGCATTTTGGACGGATCCTGACCATTGTATTTTGGACTGGTAGCGTCCAAATTGCAGATGTGAAAGTATCCTTAGGGAGCATTCACAAGATCAGTGTTTTGCAGTCCACAATTGGAACATTTGCAAAACACGGATACTGGCCGCGTGCACACCGTATCACACCGTCTATCGTACTCATGTTGCTGCCAAGCATAGGACATGTGGTATGGTCACCATGGGTCCCTACTATGATGCTACATGTACAAGGCCAGTGTCCATGCTTTGTGGATTTGTGGTTTGCAGACCGCAAAACACTTAAGGCTGTGTGAATGCACCTTAATACTCTTCTCCCCTGCTGCTGCCATTTTGGCAATGTTCAAGTCCCCCTGCACTCCACTTTATGCTCCCGTTTTAACATGGCTGTGAATGCGACTCAGGTAATCATTGGCTCCATTGATAACTTGCCTCAGCCATTGGTTGGCTGAGCAACATTCCTAGCCCTATTTCCTGCGATGTCGAGACAGGAGCATGAAGTGGAATCGCTGAGGATTAAGGAATTGAATATAGCTAGGTAATTTTTTAACAATTTAATGTCCATCCAAGATATTTTTTGACTGAAATACCCATTTAATCAACTATTTGCAATTTTAAGTACAAGTTTACATTTGTATATGATTAGTCGGATGACAGCTATCTCTCCCAACCCCCTCATACATATACACGTTCGGTTTGGCTGAATATGTATGAGTATTCAATGTCAAAAAAGAAGACAGACAATCCTTTCACCCAATCCCTCTCTCCCCCAACATCAGAGAACAGCGGGTTCGGCCGACAATACACTAATGTGTGTATGGGGGGCCTTAAGAGTTGACTTTCTACATGGAAGATTCACAACTGATAAAAGTTAATGATCTCCAACAGACCCTAAGACATGTTTCATCAGTATATCAGCATCCTCAGGGGTTACAGCAGCTATTTGTCACACACAATATTGGTGCCCCTTTAGTGCCCCTTATTCCCCCACTACTACTACTTACTACCCAATGATATTGGTGCCCCCTGAAAATATTGGTACTTCTGAGCTGTGGGGACAAGGATAACCACTGCCAGCTGCCAACAAGGTTGTTTGGGCCTATTCTCTGCTGCCCCCTCCAGCTCTTATATGAGCTTTTCTGTCACTCTCCACCTTCCTCCCAATCTTCTCGCCTCCAGCTACTTCTGTCAATGGTCCTAAATAAAAGTACCAATACCAACTGTAGAAGTTAGAACCTCAGAAAAATTATTGGCTCTGACGTGACAGCTTGCAGAATCCAAGCATGTTCAGGAGGTTATTGTTAGCTCCTTGTGATTAATGTAAGTGTATTAGTAACAACCTAGTCCCTATATATAATAGACTGGATTTAATATGTTTTTGTGTTTTTTTTAGAGCTAAGAAAAAAAATCCATATTTTTTTCTGAAAAGTAATCTGAAAGTTCTGCACGATTTTAGTTAACTAGTGTACCCAAATCGATTTGTTTGCAAAGAGCAGATTGAATGAAGGACACTCTGGGGATACTTTAATTTATTTTGCATACAGTATGGGGTTTCTAGTAGCATTTGGCATACATTTCACATTCTTTTCCCATGTTTGGCAACAGTGATGTCCATTGTTAAAAATCCATATAACATGCTTTCATGATAAGCAATCCATTGTATCGACCTAAATTTAATGATTCATTAAAGCCACTTAAAGAACCTCTGTCAGCATGATCAACCCAATATAAATTTATATTGTTACATAGTTACATAGCTAGTACATCTGAAATAAGACACAAATCCATCAAGTTCAACCAAGAGATGGGTGTGGATCTGAATTTTAGGAAAGGGACGTGAGAACCTGAATTCTACACATTTAAAAAAGCATTAATGTTATTGGACTTTAAAACTGTGTACTTTTCCTGCTGTGACCACGTCCTGTTGTAGACTATTCCACAGATTTACAGTTTTTATGGTCCATTCACACCACTGTATCCGTTTTGCAGTCCACAAAATACAGATGCACAGAAGTACATCCTGCACTTTTTATGGGCCCCACTGTAACAATGCCTATTGTGGTCCACCGAAACGGACAAGAATAGGACATGTTCTATCCCTTTTTTGCAGGGCTGTGGAATGAACATATGAATGTTCTGTCACACGGCGTACTGTCCGCATTTTGCGGCCCCAATGAAATTAATGAGTCTGCATCCAATCCGCAAAAAATGTGGATTGGATGCATACAAAAAATACAGTAATGTGAATCAGGCCATAAGATGTAGAAGCGTTGATGCCTCTGGGGACTGAACTTTTTCTTCTCCAGGCAGATGCAGTGCTCCCTTACCTTTTTTGGGGATTTTAGATGGAACAGCTTTGCTCCATATTGTTTATATGGGTCATTTATATTATATTTGTACAAGGTAATCATGCCCTCCCTCCTTAGATGCCTCTTCTTAAAACTAAATAAATGTAATTCTTTTAATCTTTCCTCATAAATAAAACTCTCCATGCCCCTTATCAGTCTAGTTGCTCTCCTTTGTACTTTTTCCAGCTCCATGGCATCATTTCTATGGACTGGTGCCCAGAAGAGAACTGCATATTCCAGGTGAGGGAACACCAAAGCTTTCTAAAGTGGCAATATTACACCCCAGCCCAGCAAATCCATGTCTCATTTATCTGCTGCTGACTGACATTGTATGCTGTTATTTGGTCTACAAGTACATCCAAATCCTTTCTCTACAAGAGTCTCTCCAGTGTTACCCCCCCCCCCCCCCCCCCCCGGAAATATACATGTAAATCATTTGTACCCAAATGCATAACTTTACAGTTATCCACACTGAACCGCATTTGCCAGGTTAATGCCCAAACACTCAGAGTGTCCAGCTTGTGGTTTATGGACATCTTCCATAGATTGTACAGTACTGCATAGCTTAGTGTTATCTGCAAAAATAGAAATGATGCTATTAATCCCGTCCTCGATATCATTAATAAATAAATTAAATAATAGGGGACCCAGCACTGAACGCTGGGGTACACCACTTATAGCTGAGGATCATTCAGAATAGAAATCATTGACTACAACTCTCTGGGCACAGTCATTCAGCCAATTTAAATCCAGTATAGACTGAAGATGAGCAAATTTCTTGAAATTAGTTTTGTGTCTGAAAAAATTAGAAGCTGTGTTGGAATCGAATCTACACGAATCAAAGTTGCTCCAATTGTGCTGAAAATTGGTATATAACACCCTCTAGTCTCCTATGAAAAGATGTAATCTCTTTTTGTTAATGTTTTGCAAATTGTTGCTCTCTCACCCCTCCCCCTCCTTAAGCTATTGAACACAATGACAGCAATAGAAAATAATGTCAGAATGTAATTGGCATATATAACTATGGTTAACCCATGTTTGACAGTGTTAACAAACAGTGGGGGTCATTTATGAACAGATATACAACACTTTTTCCCCTTTTCCACTGCTCATGCTCAGTCTAAAAAGGGGAGGTGGTGTGGGCAGGGAAAAGGGCGGGCCAGCATGTCCATCTCATTTATCATTGTTTACACCTGTTTTAGGCATAAAAATGGTCTAAATCTACACCAGCAAGGGAGCTGGTGTAGATTTAGAGAAGTGTAAAGTCTGCCTAAGTTATGAGGATGAACGATCAGCGCAGGAGGGACAAAGACCAGCACCTAAATCGCTGGTATTCATAAATGTACCCTAGTGTGTTTAAAAACACACTGTGCCATTACATATGTTGTGCTTTTTCATATTGGAGAGTTTCCAAAAATTGTCCCTCATCAGGTGCCGATGATGTTATACACACATGCTGTTATGGGGAAAAGACAGTGGCTTCTTGGGACCTAGCATCCAAAAATTATGCCTCAACAAGGGCAGATTCCTGCCCCTGTTTATACACACACATGTTAATGTCAAAATAAAGAGTGGCTTGTTCTGCACAAGCGTCCAAACATTATGTCTTAATGGGGACAGAATGCCTGCCTATATTTATACATGCACAAGTGTAAATTGACAAAAGAAAAAGTGGCTTGTTCTGCACAAGCGTCCAAAAATAATGCTTTAACTGATGCAGAATGCCTGCCCATTTTTATACACGCAAAAGTGTTAATTATCAGAGAGAAAGATTGGGTTAGTCTGCACAAGTGTCCAAAAATTATGCATTAATGGGGCTGAATGCCTGCTCGTATTTATAAATGAACAAGTGTTAATTGTCAGAAGAAAGAGTGACTTGTTCTGAACAAGTCTGGACAAATTCTTCCTTTTAATTTTGAGCAGCAGCAGTACATTGTGGATGTGGAAATAATAGGGTAATAATGGCATGTGGCCGCAATAGTAGCAGCAGCATTAGTAGCACATCATGAAACAGAGAAGGCAGTAGATGTGTGAACGGCTGTTTATGGGTGGTGCTAGTAGTAGTATTGGTGACTGAGTAGCGTTAATGAAAGTGACAATCAGGGTAATGGACGTAGCAATAGGGGATTGGCAGCAGAGAATGGCAGTGGCTGCGGTGGCGACAGCAACAGCCATACAGTACAGAAAATGATGGTAGGCAGGCAGATAGCAGCAGTGACATGATGGCAGCAGCCATATGGTATGGAACATTATGATAGGCAGACAATGGCAGTGGAATGATGGCAGTGGCAGCAGTAGCCATATGGTACAGAACATGATGGTGGGCAGACCGATAGAGGCAGTGGCATGATGGCAGCAGCAGCCATACAGTATGGAACATGATGGTAGGCAGGCCAACAGCAGCAAAGCCATGATGGCAACAGCAGCAGCCGTACAGTGACGAACATGATAGGCAGGCAGACAGTGGCAGTGGCATGACATGGCAGCAGCCATATGGTACACAACATGATAATAGACAGGCAGACAGCAGCATGATGGAGGCAGCAGCAGCCATATGGTACAGAACATGATGGTAAGCAGGCAGATATTGGCATTAGCATGATGGTACACTGTTAAAGGCAGATCTATTAATTGGATGACATTGGAGGCTAGAAAAACAGTACAGACAAAGCAAACTCTAACTCCAATCACTATTCCAATCCATGTAATCGGACGCTGGACTCCATGTAGGCCGTGAACAAGGTCTGTGTTAAGACCAAAACGTTGGGCCATGGTTGTAAAATTATAAACTTTGGACGGATGAAAAATGATAAAAGAATAAATCACTACCAGCCCTAAACAAATCTTTTGAGTGCCATGGTTACTTTAAATAATTATAGCGACTACATCAGACACAAACAGGGATAGTGCAGCCCTAAAACTTTTTGGACTCACGATCCCTACCTACTTGCACAGTCACCCTAGGCAGTGACCCCCACAACAGGGCAGCAGTCCCTACATTGAAGTACATGCACACAAATTGGGAACAACAAATAGACAAACATTAAAGGGAACCTGTCATCAACTTTATGCTGACCTCACTGAGGGCAGCATAAAATAGTGACAGAAATGCTGATTTCAGTGGTGTGTCACTGATGAGCTAAAAGTAAGTGGTTGCCGAGAACCAGCATCATAATCATTGCAGCACAGGCCTTGAAAAGAGTCAAATCTACCTGAGAAGAGTCATGGTTATTACCAATCTCCTGCTCTCCCCATCTATCTGCTGATGATTGGCAGTTCTCTCCTAGAGAGAAAGGGAGAAAACTAGGTAGAAGACTGTCGGTCATCAGCAGGTATGCAGGGAGAGCAGGAATTCATGAATAACCATGACTCTTCTCAAGTAGATTTGACTCTTTTCAAGGCCTGTGCTGTAATGATTATGATGTAGGTTCTCAGCAACCACTTACTTTTAGCTCATGAGTGACACACCGCTGAAATCAGTATTTCTGTCACTATTTTATGCTGCCCTCAGTGAGGTCAGCATAAAGTTGATGACAGGTTCCCTTTAAGAGAATAGTCGGATGGAAAAGGGTCAAATACCAGTCGGACAATGAGGTACAAAAAAAGCCAGAGGCAAAGGACAAAACCAACACGGCAGAAAGTAAAAAAACAGGAGATGAAATACAATACCAAATCGCCAGAAGCCAAAAACGTAGTCAATCCAGTAAAAAGACTTATAGCTAGCATTACTGCTCACCTCAATGGACATCCAGAGACTTGTAGCGCCACAATATACATGGGCACTCAGTGCTCAATACAAGATACTGCAATAAATCCTAGTTAGGAAGACAAAGCATGGAACTTGCCTTGGGACAAATTCACATTCTTTTATTCGCTCCACAGCAGGTACATAGCATGGGTATAACTTGATACAGATAAACTGGCCTAAGACCGTTTCACATTAGCAGACCCTTTCTCAATGCCTATAGGGAGGGGGTGGAGACCCACCTTATATCTTCCCTGTTTTTGACCAAATGGACTACAGGTGTGCATCATGCAATAATATATACATACATTAACTGAATATAATTACATAGAAAACACATACAAATTCATAATTTTTCTTATATATATAAAAAAGGATAGTTCATTTCTGTCACTTAAGCCTAGTGGACCTAATTCACCTGTTTTCATAATCCACATAGCTTCTTGCTGGAGTAACCTACTGTGACGATCCATTACATTGTTTGGGGAAAGCATCCTTTGTATGCCTGGAAATCTGACAACAGATATATCTTCCCCATATGTTTCTCTCATGTGTTGGATAAATCTAGGGGAACCTTTTCTGCTTTTCACCAAATAAAGATGTTCCCTTATACTTTTAAACAAAGGACAAATTGTTTTGCCTATGTAAAAATAATTGCACATACATAAAATGGCATAGACCATGAAGTCCGATGTGCTACGAATTGAATATTGCCCATTTGTCTTACCTTGTCTGCAAAAATTTTAACAACAGGAGCAAAAACCACATTTATTCCCATTTGGTATAAACCCAAGTAACTAGCTAGAATGCCACGCACCAACTCATCACACACATTCTTGTCTCTTCTAAATGATATAAAGGGGGGACTTCATAGTAAGACTTTTTAGATCTGGGACAGATTCCAACAGATGCCAGTTCTTCCTGATAGAGCCCCCAATCACTTCAGCCATGAGACTTAAGTTAAAGGGAATGTGTCCACTGAAAATGACCTTTTGTTTAAATCACATTTTTAGGTTTAACATATTTTTTAAAGAATTTTTGATGATGTTATTTTTAATTTTCCATTTCGCTATCTATATTTTAAAATAAAACATAAATTCCTGCAGTTTTTGCACTGGTCTCTAAACCTAATAACAGGCATCACTTCTTGGTCTGTACAGATATTGGTCTGGACAGGATCCACCATTCACAGTAGGTGATTGTCAAAGCTTATCTGTTCTTTCCTTGTACAATGACCTCTGTACAGGTCACAGAACATGTCTAGAAAACTCTCCCATAGAAGTCAATGAGCTCCTCTCTTGACCATTGTGTCTATGGCCCATGGGGCTACTGTAAAGCAATGTTTGTAATGCTTTGTAAATGCTGTTAGGAGCAGGCAAGATGTCCTCCACCATAATAATGTTCATAAAATAGAATAAAAAAATCTATAGTCAGAAAGTGAAATCAGATTAGAAAAAAAATATATCTATCTGGTTTTAACTGGCAGATAACATTTTTGGAGAACACCAACCTTTTATTTTCCTTTTCCTTTCCGATTTCTATATAGCAATGTATCTCTATCCTGATTCTTTGCTCTAGAAACTGGTTGTCGTACAATAGATTCATTGCAATCCTCCCTGCCTCAATCTATCCATCAGTTCTGTAGATTGCTCAACAAAACAACCGTATTAGATATTAATCCTGCACAACCGCAGAAACTGGCTGTATGACTTTGCTCTTTTTATATGTGAGGGGTGGAAGCTTTCATAGCGCAACAATGAATTTGTTTCTGTTGGCTTTCTTTACCCTTTGGTTATTATTCCCTCATCAAATTCAATATGGATATCAAGGAAATCAATATCACTACCACCAAAACTCACTGTTAACTGCATATTTAGATCATAGGCCGCAAATCGCCTGGACTGCCCCTCAGTTCCTGACCAGACAACCAGCACATTGTCCATAAATTGACCCCAGTATTTAATGTGCTGGATAAATGGATTATTCATATTGTGTATATATGACTCCTCCCACATGGGCAAAAATATATTTACAAACGTCGGGGACACTGGCATCCCCATCACCGTTCCGATGCATTGTATATACTACTTATTGTATTGACCAAATTTCTGACAAGACTCGTATTTAAACTAACTTATTCGTCGAATATACGTAAAAAAAAAAATATTGTTTTGCGAACATTCCTGCCCAAATTACGTACGTACAGTCAGCGTAGTTAAAAGTACGCAATACGTAAGCATTAGCGTACAAAAGTTTGTACGAATCTTTAGCATACTATTGACGCGCGAATGTGTCATACGCACGAGGCTAGGCCGCGGCGTACAGTCTTTAGAGGCAGTCCATATGAACTAGAAAAATAATGTGCTCACTGCTGCTAGCTATCAATAAGTGAATAATTTACTAAAAACACCGTACAATAAGTGCATAATAGGACACATTGCAGTACCAGCAAAAGAATACACACAATGGGCTAAAGTGCTGAACCATTAAAAACAGTGTAGCTAAAATACAGCAAAGATATCAGTATACAAACATTTTAGTCCAATCAATTTCACATTTGCAAGCATAAAAGGCGCAGATATATGTTTGAGTCTCTCCTTATGGCTCCTAGTTAGCAATGATAAAACACTGTCTGTCTGGAACACATATTCCAAAATTCAATTGTAATCCACGTGAAGTAAAATTGTAATCCAAACAGGTAACATGTAATCCACATGGATAATAGAGAATAGCAGCAAATAGAGAACCATTTTTGCAAAGGGGGCTCCCAAATAAACTGAGAAGGGGGTAAAAAGGAAAATAGGCACGCTTAGGCGCAACTGGGACTTTTCTGCAGAATGAGGGGAGTCCTGACAGCCATGTCCACTCCAGCTGGGTGAGAGTCAAACGGGGGCAATACATTACTTCAGAAAAGCGGCACATAGAGAACACTTTTTGCAAAGGGGGCTCCCAAATAACCTGAGAAGGGGGGGAAAGGAAAATAGGCGCACTTCGACGCAACAGGGAATTTTCTGCAGAATGGGGGGAGTCCTGAAAGCCATGCCCATCTGGATGAGAGTCAAACGGGGGCAACACAAACTAAACAAAAACAACTGCCAACTAGCATCTCACCCATCAGGTGCAGTCCATGGTGTGGCTCTCATAGGTCTTCTTGCAGTGTCCTTGACACTGCCAGTAGTTGGGTTCCTCATATGAGGGATCTGAATTCCTCCTCACTCGAGCTGCTGCTGAAGCTCATCAGAGGACGCTCCTGCCTCTTGAAGGCCATGCTCGCGGCGGCGGTGGAACTCCAGTGCCCTCTTCTTCCTGAAGTTGGACTTGACCGGGTCCGGGTGGTGGTGACGCTGGCGAGTGCTGCAGCCATTTTCGCTTTTCCGGATGCTCCTGCCAGGACAGCAGGGGTAATAACTTCTGGCTGCAGAGGTTCCGGAAAGGTTGCATCCAGGGAAGAAGACCCAGCTTCCCCGGCTGCTGCTGGCTTCATCTTCCACGGGAGCTGGTATTGGTGGATGACCGTGGATTGGAAGGTGAACGGTAATGTGGTCAGCTGACCCAGCTGTAAGGACTGTGGTGGTGGTGGTGCTGGCAGTCCAGGAATCAGAGGCTCCGGCTGAGGCTGTGGCTTTTCCCTGAACCAGAGGACGCCATCTGGGAGCTCCTGCAGGCAGCGCAAGAGTCCTGGACCTGGTGGTTCATCCATCCACACTTCTGGTTCCGTTGTAGGCACCAGAGGCTTTGAAAACCCGGTCGCAAATGGGCCTTTCAGGGACGCCATGGGGGTGTACTCCACCTGATCCCCCATGTACAGGCTATGACAATGTTGTGGCAGGTACGGCTGTTTCACCGACCAGCGGCCCACAAAATATTCCTTTCCATCCTCATCATCCTGCAGGAAGCCAGACCCTCTCCCAATGGAAAACCAAAGCACAGTTCCCTTTCAGCGTTCCAATGAAGGATCTCCTGGCCTAGGGTGGTGGAGTACCTGGATTACCCAGTCCTCCACTGCGGTTTTATAGTCCCAGAGGGTCTGTGCATGGGCCGTCACAGATGGTGGAACAATTGGGTTCTGGTGTATGGAAGGGGTGGATCTCCTCCTGGGCAGCGAAGTGGACGCTCCAGCCGCCTCCGCCGCACGAGCCACAGAAGACACTCCAGCCGCACCAGCCATAGCAGATGCTCCAGCTGCACAAGCCACAGCTGATGTTCCAGCCGCACGAGCTACAGCAGACTCTCCAGCCGCCTCACGAGTCGCAGCAACAGCAACCTCAGCAGGTGGCAAGGAAGACACAGGCACTGAAGCTGGGTTTCTCTGGCAGAGTTGTGACACCCTGATGTCTGGAGAGGGCGGTGGTTCAGGGAACTCGTCCCCAAAATACATTTCGTTCCAATTTGGGCGCAGCTGTTTTTTAGCCATGATGCTTGCCTCTTGCTCTGAGGTCAGCGCTGGTCTAAACTGGTTCAAACTTCAGAGGAGGGTGGAGTACTGAGGGAGGAGTCTTCACTCCTAATACATGCAAAATAGTTAGATCCCGGTGAGCCAGGCTAGTTTTTTCCAGTTCTGAGGTGGAGTATCTTCACTTTCCCGCTCTTGCATGGGCGTATCATCATTGTCCCGCCTCACGCAGAATGCGTACGTTTCATACGTATCGTACGATTATCGTTAGCGTGTTAAACTTTTGCAAAGATTTACGAATAATACGAAGCGAATCCAAAGAAATTCGGATTCGCTTCGCAGCTGAAAATTTCCAAGTTTTGATACGAATCTACGAAGCGGCGAATAGATTCGCTCATCTTAATTGTCAACATGCTAAGAGTCACTTGTTAAAACAAATTGGAGGGCTTCACTAATAAACTGTATGCACAGTTTGCTCTTTTCTGACCCTTTCAAGAACATGCATATGGCAGTTATGCCTTTATCATGGTATATCCTGTGTAATGGCTGACAACATCAATAGTTGCCAGTCTGTACTCCGGCAACCAATTGATGCTGTCCAGATTTCTTAATACAGTTCCAGAGTCCTGTAAATAGGATCGTACAGCCTGAAGTAAGGGTCTCAGAAACCAATCTATGTAGCGAGAGAGGGGCCAGGGGTGGATTGGCCACAAACCTTACAGGGAAATTTCCCGGTGGGCCAATGCCCAGGGGGCCATCTGGGCCCTCCTCAGTGGAATTATTTGGGGATGTGTTTTGTGCTGCTCCTTAGCATACTATTGACTTGCGATTGCGTCATACACACACACTAGGCTAGGCCGCGGCGTACAGTCTTCAGAGGCTGTCTATATGAGGTAGAAAAGTAAGGTGCTCACTGTTAGCTATCCGGCTAAGTGCATAATTTACTAAAAACACCATACAATAAGTGCATAATAGGACACATTGCAGTACCTGAAAAAGAATACACACAATGGGCTAAAGTGCTTGAACGTTGCTGAACCTGTAAAAACATTATTGCTATGCTAAAATACAGCAAAGACATAATTATGCAAACATTTTAGTGCAATTAATTTCACATTTGCAAGCATAATAAGCTCAGATATACATTTGAGTCTCTCCTCATGGCTGCTTGGCATAAAACACTGGAACACAGTCCAAAATTCAATTGTAATCCACGTAAGGTAATTTTGTAATCCAAACAGGTAACGTGTAATCCACATGGATAATATAAAATAGCAGCAAATAGAGAACCCTTTTAGCAAAGCGGGCTCCCAAATAACCTGAGGAGGGGGGAAAATGGAAACTAGACGCGCTTAGGCACAACTGGGAATTTTCTGCAGAATGTGGGGGGGAGTTCTGACAAGCCATGTCCATCTGGGTGAGAATCAAACAGGGGGCAATAAAAACAACATAAACTAAAAACAAGTGCCAACTAGCTCTCACCCGTCAGGTGCAGTCCATGTTGTGGTTCCCATAGGTCCTCCAGAGGTGTCCTTTAAATCAGCGAGACTGACAGCCAGTAGAAGGGTTCCTCAGATGAGGGACCTGAAGTCCTCCTCACTGGAACTGCTACTGAATGACATCAGAGGACGCTCCTGCCTCCTGTAGGTCAAGGTGGCTGCCGTGGTTGAGCTCCACTGCCCTCTTCTGCCAGAAGTCGGACTTGACTGGGTCCAGGTGGTGGTCACACTGGTGAGCGCTGCTGCCACTTGCGCCTTCACTTTTCTGGATACTCCTGACGGGACAGCAAGGATAAGGATTTCTGGCTGCAGCGGTTGAGGCAAGGTTGCACCCAGGGAAGAACCGCCAGCTCCCCTGGCTGCTGCTGACTTCATTTTCCAGGGTAGTTGATACTGGATCACCATGAACTGGAAAGTAAACGATGATGTTGTCAGCTGACCCAGCTGAAAGGACTGTGATGATGGTGGCAATCCAGGGATCATGGGCTCCGGCTGTGGCTGTGGCTTCTCCCTGAAATGAAGGGTGCCATCTGGTGACTCCTGTAGGCAGCGCACGCGTTCTTCACCTGGTGGTTCCTCCGGCCAAACTACTGGTGCTGATGCAGGTACCAGGGGCTTAGATAATAAGGTAACTCCTTCTGGGCGGCAAAGTTTATGCTCCAGCCGCCTCCACCGCACCAGCTGGCACGGCGAACATCCAGTCAGGACCCGGTGGGATTCTCATGGCCAATTGTGACACTCTGATGTCCTCTGAACTGGACAGTGGTTCGGGTAACTCGCTATCTAGCACCATCTCTCCCCACTTTGGTCACAGTTGCTTCGCCATGCTTTGGTATCTTGTTCACCTGCAGGCTTGAACTGGAGAGGAGGGCGGAGTAATGAGGGAGGAGTCTTCACTCCCTATACGTGCAAATAGTTAGTTCCCAGTGGGCCGGGCTGGTTTTTCCCGCTTAAGGGGGCATATTGTCATTTTCCCGCTTCTAGGGGCGGGGGGGGAGAAGAATGCGTACTTAGCGTACGTAGCGTACGTAGCTTTAGCATTCAAAATTTTAAGAACATTTGCAAATAATACGAAGCGAATCTGAATAAATCCGGATTCGCTTAAGAGTAGAAAAAGGATTCGATACGAATCTACAAAGCAGCAAATAGATTCACTCATCTCTATTGCTGGCCCTGCCTTCCATCAATTTGGACCAAACTACAGAACGGGCCATTTTTATTATTTTTTCCAGGGCCAAGTTCCCAGTCCGCCCTTGAGAGGGGCTTACTCACTGAGTCCTTCCCCACTACTATTGGTATGCTTGATGGATTAATCAGGGTCTTATAGACTTTAGATAGAAAATACCTATTAGGTTTTGATAGTCTTTTTGTTACTACTTGTTCAGCCAATTAATTAGATAACATACCTGTGTCCACTTCCTTACTCAATATCGATTGTAATCATGTTAAATGTGTCTGTATGGGATCACTAGCCAACATTTGGTATGTCACAATTGATGCATGGTCTCATTCACATAGTCCTTCTTCTCCATCACTACTATGTTTCCCTCCTTGTCAGTGGGTTTATCACTATATCACTACTAGTTTTTAATTGAAATAGGGCTCTTTTTCACCATCTGTGAGATTGCCACATGATTTAGGATAGAGTAATGCCCTCAGATCTCGCCTCATTGCCCTCCCAAAGTTTGCTGAACTGCCCGCTAGCATGGGAGGAAAAAAATTAGACTTTACACCACCCCTAAACATGTCTTTCCCCTCATCATCACGAAGTACAGATTACTCACAAGCCAATTCATATAGATCCAGTAGGGTCTGCCTGTCCTCAGAAGGGACATGCTCCCTAAACCAAACTCCAGTGGACCTATGTTCACAGGGCCCTCACTGGGTTCCCGATCCTGAGAGTCTCTTAAATAACTTTTATACTACATAGGTTCAATTTTCTCAATGCTTTACTCAAGTCAATATCAAATTCATTTTCATCAAATGGCTCAGTGACATAATGATCAATCCCTTAGATAGGAGATAGGAGGGAAATAGCATCCTCAGATAGAGTTATACTTCACAGATCTATAGCATTGCGTACACTCTGTGAGGTAACTTGAGGTCAGTGTCTCCTACCTCCTCCAGGAAACCTGCTTCCCCTTCCCTTTTTTGAGGGGGTTTGGATGTCTTTTCTTTCCCCTCCCTTGACGGATCCTCCGCCTAAATAGATTACTGGTAAGGTGGTGGTCCCTGCTTGTCTCAACAGTACTAGAATCCCAACCCAAATCCATTGTCCAGCACTCCATCTGCTGTCTTTGCCGTCCTTTTGGTTCCCTCCTGTTTGCAGTTTTTTAATTATTAACTCTTCCTTGGATTTGATTTGTCCAGAAAAAAACACGATTTAAAATAAAATCCAATTTGTCCCCTAAAAATGCATGTTTCATTCTCTCCTTAATTTCATTTTGGATCAGGATCATTTTGGTGTCTGACCTCCACTAGAACGTTTGCCATTGGGTATCTGTATATCTAGATCGTAATTCCACTTAAGCTTTCTCCAAATCGCTCTGCACCTGTGTGTAATCCAACTCAGAGCATTCCAATACTAGTTTCACTAGGTTTATGGCTGAAGTGAGGAAGTCAGGAAGAACTGGCATCTGTTGGAATCTGACCCAGGTCTAAAAAAATCTTACTATGGAGTCCCCCCTTATAAAATTTAGAGCAGGCAAGAATTTGCGTGATGAGTTGCTGTGGGGGAGATTCTAACAGAGGCAGTCTAACTGGTTACGTGAGTATATATTGAAAGGGAATAAATGTGGTCATTGCTCCTATTGTAAACATCTTTGCACAGACAAGGTAATACAAATGGGCAATATTCAATTCATAGCACATCACGTGCCGTTCGGACTTTGTGGTCTATGCAATGTTATGTACGTGCAATTATTTTTATATAGTCAAAACATATAAGGGAACATCTTTATTTGGTGAAAAATGGAAAAGTTTCCTCTAGGTTACTCCAGCAAGAAGCTTTGTGAATTATGAAAACAGGTGCATTAGGTCCATTAGGCTTAAATGACAGAAATGACCTATCCTTTTTTATTAAAAAAAAAAAAATATATATATATATATATATATATATATATATATATATATATATACAGTACAGACCTAAAGTTTGGACACACCTTCTCATTCAAAGAGTTTTCTGCATTTTCATGACTATGAAAATTGTAGATTCACACTGAAAACAGCATCAAAACTATGAATCAACACATGTGGAATTATATACTTAACAAAAAAGTGTGAAACAACTCAAAATATGTCTTATATTCTAGGTTTTTCAAAGTAGCCACCTTTTGCTTTGATTATTGCTTTGCACACTCTTGGCATTCTCTTGATGAGCTTCAAGAGGTAGTCACCTGAAATGGTATTCCAACAGTCTTGAAGGAGTTCCCAGAGATGCTTAGCACTTGTTGGCCCTTTTGCCTTCACTCTGCGGTCCAGCTCACCCCAAACCATCTCAATTGAGTTCAGGTCTGTTGACTGTGGAGGCCAGGTCAAATAGCCCTTACACAGCCTGGAGGTGTGTTTGGGGTCATTGTCCTGTTGATAAATAAATGATGGTCCAACTAAACACAAACCGGATGGAATAGCCATGCTGGTTCAGTATGCCTTCAATTTTGAATAAATCCCCAACAGTGTCACCAGCAAAGCACCCCCACACCATCACACCTCCTCCTCCATGCTTCACGGTGGGAACCAGGCATGTAGAGTCCATTCGTTCACCTTTTCACACCTGTCACAGAAAGACACGGTGGTTGGAACCAAAGATCTCAAATTTGGACTCATCAGACCAAAGCACAGATTTCCACTGGTCTAATGTCCATTCCTTGTGTTCTTTAGCCCAAACAAGTCTCTTCTGCTTGTTGCCTGTCCTTAGCAGTGGTTTCCTAGCAGCTATTTTACCATGAAGGCCTGCTGCACACAGTCTCCCCTTAACAGTTGTTGCAGAGATGTGTCTGCTGCTAGAACTCTGTGTGGCATTGACCTGGTCTCTAATTTGAGCTGCTGTTAACCTGCGATTTCTGAGGCTGGTGACTCAGATGAACTTATCCTCCGCAGCAGAGGTGACTCTTGGTCTTCCTTTCCTGGGGCGGTCCTCATGTGAGCCAGTTTCTTTGTAGCGCTTGATGGTTTTTGCGACTGCACTTGGGGACACTTTCAAAGTTTTCCCAATTTTTCAGACTGACTGACCTTCAATTCTTAAAGTAATGATGGCCACTCGTTTTTCTTTACTTATCTGCTTTTTTCTTGCCATAATACAAATTCTAACAGTCTATTCAGTAGGACTATCAGCTGTATATCCACCTGACTTCTGCCCAACACAACTCATGGTCCCAACCCCATTTATAAGGCAAGAAATCCCACTTGACAGGGCACACCTGTGAAGTGAAAACCATTTCAGGTGACTACCTCTTGAAGCTCATCAAAAGAATGCCAAAGAGTGTGCAAAGCAGTAATCAAAGCAAAGGGTGGCTACTTTGAAGAACCTAGAATATAAGACATATTTTCAGTTGTTTCACACTTTTTTGTTAAAGGGGTTGTCCGGGTTCAGAGAAGAACCCGGACATATATTTCAAGTTCCACATGCTGTTAATTCATAGTTTTTAATGGCCTTCAGTGGTCAACTGAAGCCTACAAACGTTTTCCCTGCATAGTAATGAAAATGCAGGAAAAAACTCTTTGAATGAGAAGGTGTGTCCAAACTTTTGGTCTGTACTGTATATCTAATGGACAAAAACTGGGTGGATATGAGGTGGGTCTCCACCGCCTCCCAATAGGCCTCAGGAAAGCACTGGCTGATGTGAAACAGCCATAGGCCAATTTGTGTGTATCATGTTATACCTCTGATATGTACCTGCTGTGAAGCAAATAAAAGAATGGAAATTTGTCCAAAGGCAAGTACCGTGCTATTTCTTCATAACTTGGAAAAAAACATAGTCAAAATACCAATTGAGAAAATACAAGCCAGAGGAGTCTTCAATACTGCAAGGGAACAGCAGGGGGAGCCAGAGGACAAAAAAATTCACCAGCACTTGCACATGCAGGCATCCGCCTTTTATACTGAAAAGGAAACAACTCCTGCCGGCGTCCCTGCATGCCAGGTGGCGTTGCCAGCTAATTTTTCTGACGCCCTGGAGCCCCAGTGAGTCTCATGATTGGCTCGAGGCTCTTATGTTAGAGTGGACCACTCAGCTGATTCCCCCTGCAACTTGATGTTGATGCTGCACAGAGGCAGCAGCACCTGGGAGAGCCCTAACACTTGGCCAGGTGGGAGTTCAGCTTACACACAAGCTAACTGCTGGTCACGGTCTTTTCATGGCTGCAAATTCTGTTATAGATGTCTCGTGATGGAGAGGAGGACATGGTGGAGGATGAGTTCGAGCAGGAGAAGAAGCAGCTTATACGAACATTACACTGCTTGGGGATGCAAGCTGGCAGCCGTAAAGAAGATCAGTAGAAGGGGGGCAAACTTGTTCTAATTCAGAATGCAGGCCAGTTCTATTTTCCAACAGGATCCGGTGATGCCACCTCATGTGCTATAATAGAGAACTGGTACCCATGTTTGTGTTTGAGTACCTACGGCTTATTTTAATGCTGAAGTTTTTACACATGGCTGTGGTTGTGTCTGCCAACCTTAATGGTACCGTTAAAAAATACAACCTGCCTTACAAAAATAAATAAAATGCTGTCATTGACTATGTGAAGTTATGAAAGACGGGGAGGAAAAATTGAAAATGCAAAAACTAAAATTTGCCTGATTTGGTTAAAATTGATAATTTAGCAGAATCCTGTAAGTACATATGTGAGTTATGTGAGGTCACCGTTAGTGTTAACTAGCATGGAACAAGATTGGTCAAAGCCCTCTGTATACTAGCATACAAGCATGGTACAAGGCTGATCTCAGTGCCTCCATGGATCATTCCACATCCATTAAGTAAGTGTCTAAGATAAGACTAAAGTACTATTAGAATGGAACATTAACAGACTTTAGACAAGAGGACAACTAAGGACTTATATCTGTAGTAAGGTTTTATTTTTGGGGACATTTTCTTCGATTTTCCACATCTGTTGACCATTCCCATTTTTTTAGCTGTTACTCCCTACTAAAATCTATTCAGGTAATCTCTGATATGTTAGATCATTGTTTAAGCATTTTTTAAAAAAATTATTTTCTTGATCTAAAGGCCTTCTGGAACTATTTCCTACAGGACATAAAATAATATAAACAAAAATATCTTTTACATGGAACCTCTGAATGATTTTGGTATTTTCCCCTAAAGTGGGTTAAGATTTGATGTTGGAAAATTATATTTTCCGATTATTAAAGATTTCATTTCCACTTAAATGTGAAGATATTGCAATGCCAAGTTTTCTTAAGACCACTAGTAATTTGAGAAGTGCTGGCACAATGAGAGGCCTTTAAGAAAAGTACAAGCTGAAGGATCCCAATAATCTATGCCATAAACATTTGTCTAATAGTAGTAGCCTGCTACTAACATAGTCACTGGGGTAACAGGAAGTGGCTGATAAATTATAGCAATTAATTCTGTAAAGAATATTTTGCCCATAAATTTCCCTCTGTTCCAGCTGCTAATGTGGTAAGTAATACACTGTATTTTTGTTCACCACTAATACTCCCGTTTGTCAAATTACAGTAATTTTTCACTACTTTGTACTAATCTTGTTTAGGAGAATAGCTGGGCAATGATCAAAGAACACACCGCCACAGCAATGGCTGTTAACTTACAGCTTTCATGGCGACTTAAAGGAGTTATCCAGTAAATTTTAAAAAAATAAAATATCTGGAGTAATGCAGACTATTATTTTAACTATATCTATTGTACATGCTTCTCTCCAATGTAATTTTTGATACAGTAGCTCTGCAGCTGTTTTGCTTCTTTATTTTCTGCGGATGGCCAGCATCTCATTGCGCACCTGCATTTCCCAGAGTCATCTCTTGTTAACCTGTTCTCCCTTTGCATAGATATAATAGTCCCTCTCACACAGCCCTGTGATTCCACTAATAAATGGCACTATGGTGTGCAGTGCAATGCAATTTCCTTCTCCATTGTCTAGAGTAATATACCAATATACAGTGGCTGTCCCGTTGTCCCGGTACGGGGGAGGTATGTTGTGGCTTCTGGCAGCTGTCCCTCCGTGCCTCCTGCCACTCTCCATATCTCTGGTCTGGGCGGGGGGTCCAGCCGATGTCCTGCTGGTGATGCTGCTAGGAAGAAGGTAAGTATGCAGTGTTTATTTTTTAACTTTCTGTGGGGTAAATCATATTACTGGGGGCACAAAATTACTGGGACACAATGTGGGCATATTACAGGGGGGCACAGCTGGGCATATTACAGGGGCCACAATGTGGGCATATTACTGGGGGGCACAATGTGGGCATATTACAGGGGTGCACAATGTGGGCATATTACTGGGGGCACAAAATTACTGGGAGGCACAATGTGGGCATATTACAGGGGTGTACAGCTGGGCATATTACAGGGGGCCACAATGTGGGCATATTACCGGGGGGCACAGTGTGGGCATATTACAGGGGGCACTATGTGGGCATATTACTGGGGGCACAGCTGGGCATATTACTGGGGGCACATAACTGGGGAATAATTACTATGTGGGGCAGTAAGGGGACTGGGTGGGATTAGGTGTATAGTTATGTTTTGGGTGGAGTTAGAGGCGTGGCCTAGTGCAGAAAAAATATGTCCCTCTTTCTTTGCTTACAAAGTTGAGAGGTATGCTGTATGTACCTGAGGAGGGGGGGGGAAACAAGATAAGCTCAAAATACTTACTCTCACGCCAAGAAAACCTCTTGATAAAAGTCCCACACCTCATCTGAACAGATGAATATTGCATACCTTATTGCAGTGGACGTAATCTTTATTCTCAACATGTTTTGGAGATGTTACTAGAATCCCCTTCATCAGGTGCAAGATCTGGAGGTGATGCAGACATTTAACTGGGGACTGGGCGGGTGTTGGGAAGTGGGAGGGTTATCATGCATTCCAGTGCTGACCACATAGTGTCCCAGAATATTGAAGAATATAAATTCAAAATCACGAGAAACTATGTCCAGTGGAAGAGAAGTCTTATGCTTCTAACGTGATCAGACATGGTGCTTCAGTCTGGAGCACAAACAAACTGTACACTGTGCTCAGGGAATTAGACTATGGATGAGCTCTACTTTGATTAGGTAAAATTGTTAATATGTAAAGTTTGTTTGATGACATACTAGGGGGCCAAAACCTGAAAATAATTATAAATATAACACTGACCCCTTAGTGACCAGCCTGTTTTGGGCCTTAGTGACCAAGAGTTGTTTTTTGTTTTGTTTTTTTGTTTTTTTTTTTCTCGCATTTCAACGGCTATAACTTTTTTATTTTTCTGTAGATGTTGTCGTATAAGGGCTTGTTTTTTTGCAGGACAAGTTGTAGTTTTTAGTGGCACCATTTAGGGGTACACTTACTTAACTCTTTTTTGGGGGGATGGGAAAAAACAGAAATACTGCCTCTGAGTTTTTATGTTATGAATTTTGCAGTGTCCATTTTTCGGCATAAATAACAGTATACATTTATTCTCTGGGCCAGTACAATCACAACATACCAAATACATATAGTATTTTACGTTTTTAAAAAATACAAAATGTTTTTGAATCGCCGCATCCCAAAAAAATGATTTTTCATCACACATATCTATATGAGGGCTTGATTTTTGCGGGATGACTTGTAGTTTTCATGGCATCATTTAGAAGGACACTTTTAATTTAGTTCTTTTTTTTTAATAAACTTTAATTAATTAATTAAACTTTTTTAACAATTTACTTTACTTCTATAATACTCTGTACTGCTTATGTAGTACAGAGCTTTATACTGTCAGTGCTATACTGACAGTCGACAGCAGGCTTCACCAGAGAAGGCCAGCCTGATACAGATAAATAGCAGACAAGCCTGGGGCCTTCATTAGCAAATACATAGGCACCCCATGATCTAAGGCCCATAAAAAGGCATATTGGTGGTCACTAAGGGGTAAACAATAAACGTCAACATCAGATATAAGTGTCTACTAAGGTGTACCCATTGCAATTGAAGAAATCCATAAAAAAAATATATATATACATCATATATATATATATATTATAAAACTGAGTGTATGTATGTGTGTGTGTGTATGTATGTGCGCTAAAGGAATCTGCACCATTGCAGCTACAATCACGAAATTTGACACACAGGTACATCAGGTGTCCGGGAAGGTTTTAAAATGGGTCTCAGCTCTCCAGGACGTACTGTTCCTAAGATATTCCCAAAAAATGCATTTGCCAATAGAAGCCTGGTCACATGACCCTTATCAACCAATAGAAGCTCACAGGCAGTTAGTCTCCACACACCAGGTTTCCATAACAACCCAGCCAGTTCACTGCTGTAGATGAGGTTTAAAGGGGCAGAGCGCTGTGGATGACACTGTTAAAGTAGTATTCCGGTTACCATAAATATGTCTGACCCAGGAAGAAGTAGAGCTGCGTCTTAAAAAGATTAAAATAGACAAATCGCCAGGACCGGATGGCATACACCCCCGTATCCTAAGAGAATTAAGTAATGTCATCGCCAGACCCTTATTTCTGATATTTAAGGACTCTATGCTGACAGGGAGTGTTCCACAGGATTGGCACATAGCAAATGTGGTGCCAATATTCAAAAAGGGTCCAAAAACAGAGCCTGGGAACTATAGGCCGGTAAGTTTAACATCTGTCATGGGTAAACTGTTTGAGGGTTTTCTAAGATATGCTATCTTGGAGTACCTCAATGAAAATAAGCAAATTACTCCATATCAGCATGGCTTCATGAGGGATCGGTCATGTCAAACCAATTTAATCAGTTTCTATGAGGAGGTAAGTTCTAGACTGGACCGCAGCGATTAATGGATGTCGTATATCTGGACTTCTCCAAAGCATTTGACATGGTACCACATAAAAGGTTACTATATAAAATGAGAATGCTTGGACTGGGAGAAAATGTCTGTATGTGGGTAAGTAACTGGCTCAGTGATAGAAAACAGAGGGTGGTTATTAATGGTACATACTCAGATTGGGTCACTGTCACTAGTGGGGTACCACGGGTCAGTATTGGGCCCTATTCTCTTCAATATATTTATTAATGATCTTGTAGAAGGCTTGCACAGTAAAATATCAATTTTTGCAGATGACACTAAACTGTGTAAAGTAATTAACACAGAAGAGGACAGTGCACTGCTACAGATGGATCTGGATAGACTGGAGGCTTGGGCAGAGAAGTGGCAGATGAGGTTTAACACTGACAAATGTAAAGTTATGCATACGGGAAGGAATAATGCAAGTCACCAGTACATACTAAATGGTAAAATATTGGGTAACTCTGACATGGAAAAGGACCTAGGAATTTTAGTGAACAGCAAACTAAGTTGCAGAAACCAGTGTCAGACAGCTACTGCCAAGGCCAATAAGATAATGGAGGCATAGATGCCCGTGATGAGAACATAGTCCTGCCACTTTACAAATCACTAGTCAGACCACACATGGAGTACTGTGTACAGTTCTGGGCTCCTGTGAACAAGGCAGACATAGCAGAGCTGGAGAGGGTTCAGAGGAGGGCAACTAAAGTAATAACTGGAATGGGTGGACTACAGTACCCAGAAAGATTATCAAAATTAGGGTTATTCACTTTAGAAAAAAGACGACTGAGGGGAGATCTAATAACTATGTATAAATATATCAGAGGTCAGTATAGAGATCTCTCCCATGATCTATTTATTCCCAGGACTGTGACTGTGACGAGGGGACATCCTCTGCGTCTGGAGGAAAGAAGGTTTGTACACAAACATAGAAGAGGATTCTTTACGGTAAGAGCAGTGAGACTATGGAACTCTCTGCCTGAGGAGGTGGTGATGGTAAGTTCACTAAAAGAGTTCAAGAGAGGCCTGGATGTATTTTTGGAGGTTAATAATATTACAGGTTATAGTTACTAGAGAGGGGTCGTTGATCCAGGGAGTAATTCTGATTGCCTGATTGGAGTCGGGAAGGAATTTTTTTTCCCTAAAGTGGGGAAAATTAGCTTCTACCTCACAGGGTTTTTTTGCCTTCCTCTGGATCAACTTATAGGAAAACAGGCCGAACTGGATGGACAGATGTCTTTTTTCGGCCTTATAAACTATGTTACTATGTTACTATGTTAATGTAAATTTCACATATTTACCGTTCAGTAGTAATAAAAGATAAATATATACAATTAGTGGCTCACCACTTTGGAAGAAAATAGATTTGAGGTGCTCCAACTGGCGATCTACCCAACAGATCGTGTGAAATAATAAAGCTTAGTAATTAACAGGATAGTTGGGCACACTCTTATTTGGGAAATTGAAAGTTATTTATAAGATTAGAATACTTAAAAAATGTATATAAAATTCACTGTAAAATAGCAATACAAACTTATATAGTAAATTACAAGTCTTATATAGTAAAATCCAAATCAGGTTTGTGCATAAAATCCACAGTATGTATCAGATATAATTTATCAAGTTTCTATCCCCTATAAAAGTCCCATACAGGATCTTCAAAGATTGGACTTTTATAGGGGATAGAAACTTGATAAATTATATATGATACATACTGTGGATTTTATGCACAAACCTGATTTGTATTTTACTATATAAGACTTCTATTTTACTATATAAGTTTGTATTGCTATTTTACAGTGATATTTATACATTTTTATTTTATATACATTTTTAAAGTATTCTAATCTAATAAATAATTTCAATTTCCCAAATAAGAGTGTGCCCAACTATCCTGTTAATTACTAGTAATAAAAGATGTTTTCTTCCACTGCTACCCACTGTGTTTCCTCATAAATTACTATGGCATCGACCTGTAATTCAGGCCACCCTCAAAAGAAGGACTTAAAAGTCCCACCCCCCAGGTCCCACTAAGTCACGCTCCCGAATAAGTCAGGCCACACCCCTTCCACTCAACATCTGACCGAGATTGAAAAAATTAAGGTAAAAATCAACTTTTGTCAGCTGCAGGGGAGGGAGGAAGGTGAGTTTCTCCCTGCAGCTCTTGCTCAGACTGCACAGTGCTGCTGTCTGAGATTGAGCTGTTCAAAAGGACATCCCTGTGTCCATCCAGGCCCTGCGCATGACAGAGGACAGGGAGTCTGAAAGCCAGGCTGTCCAGCCTCCCACCAAACATGAAGCCGTGCCACCGATCTCCATGAAGCTACACCCCTAAACACGAGGCCACACCCCCTGGTTCAGTGAAGATACGGAGGACAAGCTGTCTGAGCGTGAGCTACTGAAAGGGTGGACATCTCAGTGTCCAGGCCCTGCGCCGGACGGTGGACAGGCAGGGAGTCTGAAAGCCAGACTGTCCAGCCTAAAACCGGACCTCTGGCTACCCTAGGGGCAGGCTGATGTTAGGGTGGCCAGATGTCCGGCCTTAGGCTGGACAGTCCAGTTTTCTGGCTCCCTGTTCTCCGTCCAGCACAGTGCCTGGACAGACGCAGGGATGTAAACCCTTACAGTAGCTCACGCTCAGACAGCTTCTCCTCCGTGTCTTCACAGAGCCAGGGGGTGTGGCCTCATGTTTAGTGGTGTGGCTTCATGGGGACCGGGAGCGCTGCTTCACGTTTGAGGGAATGGCCGGTGAGGTCCGGCTTTCTGGAGTAAAGACAGTGGCCACCCTAGCTGCTGTGGAGGTCACAGTTAAAGGGGAGGGCACTGTGGATGTTTCTGTTAAGGGGCGGGCACTGTAGAGGTCACTCTCGATATCTTTTAATGACACACACACAAACATTAAATGAAATAGATTAAATATACCTGGGCGAAGCCGGGTCCTTCAGCTACTATATATATATATATATATTCCAAAAATAATATAGCTGATAAGTAAGTAAGTAAACATGATTCAATAAATAATGTAATGGGTTATCCGAGGCTGGAAATGGCCCCCCTTATAACCAGGCCCCTCACACTGATTTTATTTACCTGGCTCCCCACACAACTGCATCTGCTTCTCCCTGGCAGGCGGTGATGGGGAAGAGCTTTTCTAGTATCACCTGTGAAGTATATGCTTTTCCAGAGTTTGTCTGATCACACTATGCTGGCACGTTAAACGTAGTGATGAAACTGAAACAAAAAGGATTAACTTTAGGCAAATCTATACATTTAGGAGGTCATTTACTAACTGATATATGCCAATTCTCTGGCGTATATCTATTGCAGATTGTGGCCAATTAAGTACAATCTCAGAATGGCTTGGTTAAGTAAAAGTGTTCCAAAGTTTTTTGGTTTTTTTTGCATATATTACTAACTCACCACCAATGTTCTAGCAGTGTAATTTGTTAAACCTTAACTCAGCGTTTACATACATTTTGAACCTTTTCATTATGGGAATCTGGTCATGTGACCTCAAGTCTGACCTGCAGCCCAGAGCTTACTCTAATGTGTAAACAGGAACTCGGTCTCTCCCTGACGCTGACTTCCTGTGAACTACAGGGTGACATAATTACCAATCAAATCTCACCTTACAGATCTCAGATCCCTCCCCTCCCTGTATTCTGTTGAATATATAATTTCTACCTATATAAAGGACCTGGAATGCAGTTATATAGCAGGTAAGTGTATACAGTGATTAGCTACAGTTATATAAAATTGCATGTCTATGCAATCTGTGTGTGCTGACTCTCCAGTAACGTTCTATGGGATGTCGCTTCACACTGGTCTCCATGCCTCTTGAATGTAAGAACTGACAGATAAGAGATGACAGGAGAGAGGGCAGACAGGATCAAGGTGTATCACATAGGAAAACACGGAGAACCTGCAGTGTGAGGGAACAACAGCTGTGTCACTGATATGCTCTCATACATCATACATACTTCATACACTCATACATCAGGGCAGTGTGCTGAGACTCTGCCCCCTCTGTCTCTGCAAAGGCAGCAATGATGGAAAATTTAAGATTCATTATTAATAACCATTTCTGAGGGGAAGAAGAATCAAGATGGCAGACACATTGCACATCAAATAAAACAGATATACACAATGCACACACAAAAAGCTATATTGTATTCTTTAAGAATGGAATATCCTCTACAACATAGACACAGAAAAACCTCCTGGAATGGTTCTTTAAGAATAGAGCATTGGAACCAGGGGCGGACATAACACCTGTGCAGCCGAACCGGCTGCACAGGGGCCCAGGGCTGGAGGGGGGCCCTTCTTGACGGCGGCAGGGAGAGATGAGCGCTTCTATTGTGGAAGCGCTCATCTCTATATTCATCTGGGCAGGGGAGGGAGAGGCGTCTCCCTTCCCCGTTCCTCTGATAGGCTGCAGGCACTAGGCCTCCAGCCTATCAGAGGCCGGCGTAGGCGGCGCGATGGCGTTATCTCACCGCCTGAGCCGTACAGCGTGGGACACAGGCCGGAAGAGGCCTGCATCGCATCGCTGACAGGTAAGTATAAGTGTTTTTTTTTTTCATTTACGCTATGCCAAGGGCCCTGGCACACAGTGGGGGCACTATGGAGCTGGAAGAGCACTATGGGGGGGCACTATTTTATATATTGGCACGCAGTGCACTATTGTTCGAGTTCTGAGGGGGGCATATCTTCACTTTGCCACTCTTGCGGGGGCGGAACATCATTTTCCCGCCGTACGCAGAATGCGTAAATTTACTTACGCTTCATACGTATCTGACGTATAGTTAGCGGCCAAATTTTTGCGTACATTTACGAATAATACAAAGCGAATCCGAATTTTGTCACTATGGGGCACTATGGAGGTGGAGGAGCACTATGGGGGGCACTATTTTATATACTGGCACACATAGGGGTACTATGAAGGGGGAGGAGCACTATGGGGGGCACTATTTTATATACTGGCACACATAGGGGGCACTATGGAGGTGGAGGAGCAATATGGGGGCTCTTTCATATACCGGCACACATGGGGGGCACTATGGAGGTGGAGGAGCACTATGGTGGGCCCTATTTTATATACTGGCACACATGGGGGGCACTATGGAGGGGGGAGCACTATGGAGGGCACTATCCTATATACTGGCACACATGGGGGCACTATCTTATATACTGGCACACATGGGGGGCACTATGGGGGCCCTATCTTATATACTGGCACACATTAGGGGCACCATGGAGGCCCTATCTTATATATTGGCACACATGGGGCACTATGGAGAAGGGGAATTCACTATAGGGGCATCTACTGGGGCCCTATCTTATACACTGGCAGACAAGGGGGCACTGTGGAGGAGGAGGAGCACTATAGGGGCCCTATCTTATATACTGGCACACATGGAGGACACTATGGAGAAGGGGAGGAGAGGAGCACTATTGAGGTCATTATACAGGGCATTATACTGGCACACATTGTGGGGGCATTTTATACTGGCACATTATGTCAGGCACCATGGTGACAAGGGGAGGAGCACTATGGGGGCACTATATAGGAGTATTTTATACTGGCGCAAATTATAGGTCACTATGTGGACCATGGCTCAACTGGGGGCACTAAGAGGTTTTTTTGGGCACACAGTAGGGGGCATTGGCACACATTATGAGGGCATTATGGGGACATTGGCTCTACTGGGAGCACTAATTATTTCTATTGGGACTTTGGGGATCACTATTACTGTGGGGGCACGGTATCAACTTAGAAGAGTTATTTTTGGGGGACATTATGTTTGCACTATTAGTGTCAGGGGCACAATTTCCTGGGCGCAGTTATTTTTTCGGGCACTCTGTGCCAATAATTACTGAATGTGGTAGTATCTGTGTGTAACTAGTATTTTCAGGGGGACTGTTTCTGCTGTACAGTATTGGGGAGCACAGCGTCTCATTATTGGGGGTGGCAGGATGGGATGTTTAAGAAGGTTGGAGAATGATGGAAAAGTAGGAAACTAAGATGTCTGTCAAACTTTGCAGAGAGAAGAGATGGCTGAAAGAAATCATCATGGCGGTCGGTCTGAAAGGAGAAGATGAGGACAGAGAACATCTTACATCTAAGGAGACGTCACT
>ONZH01006197.1:0-42248 GCA_900303285.1 Rhinella marina
GGCTGGGACGGCACATTGGGAAAAATAGTGGCGGCTGGGGACCGAATACCGAGGGGCAGCCACTGCCATGAGATTACGAAAGGCCTGGGTCTCTACGAGCCTATAGGGCAGCATCTCCAGGCTCAGCAACTTGTATTTCCTCTTGCGCTCCAGCGTCTGCTGTAAAGACAGCTGAACGCTGCGCAGGGACACATTGGTGGACACTGTGGAGGATCGTGGAGGTGCTCGTGCCGGGGTCCTGGGCAGGGGGTTGACTAGCAGAGGCAGCGAGTGACACAGGGGAAGGAGCAGTGGTGTGACCCGCAGGAGGTGGTGAACGGCCTTGGTTCCATTGAGTGGGGTGTTTAGCACTCATATGCCTGCGCATGCTGGTGGTGGTTAGACTTGTAGTGGTGGCACCTCTGCTGATCCTGGTGTGGCACAGGTTGCACACCACAGTCCATCAGTCATCCTCAATTTCTTTAAAGAACCTCCAGACTTGTGAACATCTAGGCCCCGCCACGGGAGCTTCACTACGTGAAACAGTTGCTGCTGATGCACCAGCTCTGGCCCTGCTTCTGCCTCTGGCCACACCACTGCCTCTTCCAACCTGTTCTGGTGCAGCACTCGCCTCCGCCTCAGAAGCACTCGCCTCTGCCTCAGAAGTCTTCACTCGGCTTATCAACCCAGCTTGGGTCAGTCACCTCGTCATCCTCCGATTCCTCAGTCTGCTCCCCCCTCGGACTTCCTACCCTGACATCAACTTCACCACTGTCTGACAACCGTGTCTCCTCATTGTCCGACACCTCTTTACACACTTCTTCCACTAAGTCAACAATGTCATCATCATCACCCACAGACTGCGACAGTTGGAAAACTTGGGCATCGGGAAAGAGGTCAGCAGCAACCTGAGAAGTGGTTTGTGACTCTGGGAAGGGTCCAGAAAACAGTTCCTGAGAGTATGCCGGATCGCATTCCAAATTTTCCTGGGAGGGGGCAGACTGGGGGGGGGGAAGGAGGTTGAGGTGGAGGAGCCAGAGGAGTGCTCCCTTGGGTAACGTGGGTTGACTGCGTGGAAGACTGACTGGCGGACAAATTACTTGAAGCATTATCCGCAATCCACAACATCAGCTGTTCGCACTGTTGTGGTTTCAACAGTCCTCTACCACGTGTCCCTGTAAGTTGAGACATGAAGCTAGGGAGTGTAGCTCTGCGGCGTTCCCCTGCTCCCTCATCAGCAGGTACTGTCTCACCCTGCCCAGGACCACGGCCTCTGCCCCCTGCAGTAATTGAATGCCCACGCCCTCGTCCTTGACCCTTAGCCCTGGGGTTCAACATTTTCTGTATATAAGTGTATTATATGTACAAAAAAAAAAAAAATGGGCCTGCTGTACTGATACCCACAAACTTGTTCAATCTGAACAAGTTAATATATAGGTGGAGAAGTTAGAGCAAAATTACGTATGTTATTACGTACCGTGCAGTATGGAGCAATTACACTGAAACTATTAGATTAGGCAGACTTGGTCTGCTTAATTGCAACCCAGACAAATGCCACACAGAGATTTTTCTAATGTAGCTGTATCAGTGAGAGCAAAAGACCTTTTTTAGTTATGTGACGTACAGAATGGGTCACCTGGACAGAAAATACGGATTGTGCTTTGTATATAGGTGGATAAGTTAGAGCTAAATTACGTATGTTATTACATACCATGCAGTATGGAGCAATTACACTGAAACTATTAGATTAGGCAGACTTGGTCTGCTTAATTGCAACCCAGACAAATGCCACACAGAGATTTTTCTAACGTAGCTGTATCAGTGAGAGCAAAAGACCCTTTTTAATTACGTGACGTACAGTATAGGTCACCTGGACAGAAAATACGTATTGTGGTTTGTGGTGAGTGGACAGCTGAACTGTGACACACAGAATGGTTCTACACAGCTGTATGAAATGGATATGTATCACTGAGATAAAATAACAACAAAAAAAAAAAAAATTGTTATATATGGCCATAGCTTCACTACTAGTGCCAGCCAGCCCAGAGACAACAAAAAGTGTCTTGTAGCCCTTAGAAGGGCTGTTGGGTTCTTTTGATATCACTCCTGCCTAACAGAGAACTAAATCCAGGCCCTAACACTCTCCCTGAAACGCAGCAGTTCTGTCCCTAACGACATTCAGGCAGCGACTGAGCCGAGCACCGCGGGCAGTCACTAGTATATTCCAGGGTCACCTGATCAGGCCAGCCAACCCCTGCTATCGAGATGTAAGGGCCCCACGTGATGCTGGGTGTACCGCAGAATCTCCTGGCTTGTGATTGGCTGAGTTTATAGGCGCCAAAAATTCAAAATGCGGGAGATGCCATTTCCTCGAGCATGGCGAGATACTCTTCCGAGCAGCAAGCACTTACGAGTACTGTAATACTCGTACGAGCACCAAGCTCGGACGAGCATGCTCGCTCATCTCTAATGGTGACGTTTCAGGCTTTTATCGTTATCACGCCCTTTTTCAAGCTGGTATACACAAATGAACAAGAGAAAATAGGACAAATTGTGACAACAGAAATATAAATAAATAGATATAAATATCACATAACAGATAGGTAGATGCATGATTAATGGATTGGACAATATTCTGGACATAAATTGATTGAAACATGATTATTACAAATTCAGAACAGTCTGAAATGGTGGACAGGTATCTGACATAATTATGACAGCATGATTGTTTATAAATAATTCATAAATATACCCTTGTTCCAAATAGTCAATGTAAGACACTCATTGATTATCAATTCCCACATGATTATATTGCTGTAATATGATTTGAAAACCAGGTAAGCATTATATATCATAGAAGGTACCAGAATACAAATGACCCTGGGACCAATTGTCACAAGGTAAGTGGCTGGAATAATTAGGTGGGATAGTGTGGCAAACAACATTGTTGTACTCCAGCGCAGATTATGCGTTCTCTTTGCTATTTCCCAATGTTTGGTGGCTGGCAGTTACCAACCCCCCCCCCCCCCCCAAAAAAAAAATATGAAAAATTAAGAATTGTAATTCGACGACACATTTGGAATCCATCCAACTAATGTGAGAGAGGAAATTCTTTTGTGGAGTGTGTCTGTGAAAGTCATGAATTTAAAAAAAAGAAATTAGGAACACCCCCTTCATTTGTCTTAACTGTTATAGGAGCGGAAATTCTTCTGTGAAGTGGTGGAGTGTGTGTGTGTGAAAGACATGAATTATATAAAAAAATTAGAGACACCCCCCTTCATCCGCCTAACTACTGTGGGAGAGAAAATTCTTCTGTGGAGTGTGTCTGACACACTGGCAATTTGTTTTTAAATTTAGAACACCCCTTTGGCATCCGTCTTACTGTAGTAGGAGAAAAGTAATTTTAATATATAGTCACCAGATAGGACACGTGTGACAAATTCTTTTATCTGGCTTTAGCCCAGGACATGCAAGCACCAAACTGTCACGCCATGGCCCTTAGCAACCTGACACAGAATTGACGGACACATGAAAAAGAAAAACACACAGTGTTGGCTTTTTCCTTCTCCTTTTCTACCTACTGTACACCTCCATGTCCGCCTTCTCCTCCACTCGTATCTCCACCTCCTGGCTCAAGATTATTATATGTATATTGGCAGAGTAGATAAATATACCGGCCAAACCACAAAAAATGGCTAAGGGTAACCCACAGAATTAACAGACACACACAAAAAAAAAAAAGAAAGAGTAGAGTGTTGGCTTCTTTCTCCACCTCCTCTGCCTCTTCCAATTACACCGCCACGTGCACATCCTCCTCAACTTCCTGCTCCTCTTGGACCTCTGGTTAAAGATTTTTTTTATTTTTGTGTATTTTATATTATTTTAAATCATTTCACTATCCTCATTTGTTTGCAGTGCAATTGTATTGCTCTTACACCCACTTTGGAGCCTTTTGCATCCCTCTAGCCCTTTCTATGACTTTTTTAGAGCCAATTTAGTGCCCTATTGTTGACTTCAATGGGGTTTGTTGTTTGGGGTCAAGTTCGGAAGGCGAATTGAACTTTGAAACAACCTTGACGCAGTGCTCAGGCTCCGGTATGTTCTTGATATAAGAATATATTGGCGAAAGTCTCATTTTAACATCAGTGTGAGGGTTTAGCCATATATTGTCAATTGCATTACCGCCGCAGTGCACCTCTACTAGTGATTGATTATATAGTTCGCCACATCCACACAATGTGTTACCTTGCGTAGGATGGTTTTGTGGTACATGTGATCCGCTGCAGGCATCCTCCATTGTATGCATTTTTGCTGGGGATTGCGGTTAACAACGGACCACATGTGCAGGAATTGCTCCCCCGGTTTGATATGCGCAACAGCATATGGGGTCTGAGCAATTTTCTGCCATTTTAGACCACGTTTTTTTTCTGTGATTGTATTTGAAAGTTTGGCTGAACCCCTCGAACCCAGACATCCAGCGGTCCGCTCATCCCTAATATATATATATTGTAAGGGATCGTATCCTCTCAGGGGGTCAACATCACACAATATCTTCTTAACACGGGGGTTTTCAGGTCCAACTCAGTTTTATTGGCACCAGCACACCAAAACAAATCATAAAAAGAACAGCTGCCCGGCTGGGCTCTGACTAAACATAGTTCAGCTAACTCACCTAAATAAAGACACTGTTCACACACAGCCTTTAAGTGCAGCTTCTTCAGCCGTTCAGTCCAGCAGCCTCCTGGCTGTGACTCCAACCGTACCTTTGGGGGGAGATGGTCCACTAGTCCTCCAGACTGTGACCGTGGGACCCTCTTCTCCTAGGGTCACGGGGCCCCCCCAAACTTCCAGGCTACACAGAGCCTTGTGGCCCCTCAGCCCTCCTGGCTGAGACCACACACACACACACACACACACACACACACACACACAGAGCCTCCGCCGGCTCTAACCTCTCAGGCCTCCTCAGCCTGTCTCCTCTGCCTAGACTGACACTGAGGGCTGGATTATCACAGCAGTAATTACACCCAGGTGGCCTCACCTGTGGTGGAATAAGGATGTGGACTGGAATATCCACCCCCTCCAGACCTCTATGAAGCGTGAGGCCTGTCACTGCCTCACATACCCCCCCCCCCCCTCTGTTCAAACCCGTGGGGGTGAACACTTGCACCAACACAGGATGCACGTGACAGAGCATCCACATTACCTACAGTTTTCCCTTTGTTCTGCCACACCCAGGCCCGCAGGGCTTGGTTTGTCATCAGCACCAACTTTCTATCCCATAGGTAGTGTCTAAGGGAGTCCAGTCCCCAAATGATATCAAGACCCTCTCTTTCTATTCTCTTATGAGCGATGACACGCTCCTGCACTTTTTTATCTCGTTCTCTAGGTTTCTTTGGCTTTTGCCCTTTCCGGGACTGCTCCAGCCCTTGACTGAGCCGTTTGCACAGTAGCTCCCACCCGCGGCAGTTTCCAGCCATTTTCTTCTTTGCCTTGTGGCGTCTCTTCAGCTGCGCACGCTTGATTCTGCTTGTTCTGGAACTATTAGAAGCTCTATTTCTGTGTTCTCTCTTCTCTTCAGTACTGCTCTTCTTAGGTTTGGCGGCAGTTTCAGGGTCCTCTGCTTCTTCAGTGGCTTCTTCCACTTCGGCAGACTCTTCTTCCGCCCCTGTGACCTCTGCAGCACCTGAGGACTTCTTCCACTCATCGGCTTTAGCTTCTCCAGCCTTCTCATCCCTCTCAGACATGGCACCATATACCAGCACTTTTAACTCCTCCCCTTCTTTCTCATCAAGGTTGGAGGCACTCGGGATATGGGAGCCCATATCTGACTCTTCAACTTCTGGCAATTCTTCCAGCAGTTTACCCAGGACTTGGGTCTCCATTCATATAAGTTCCAGCGGAGCCATGCTAGAGTAGTAGACAGCATCTGTACACAGGTCGGGCGTCTCCTCGGAATTCTTCCCCAGAAGGCTGTTGGCATCCTGGAAAGTGTTGACAGCGGAGCAGACGTCTTTCACAACCAGGTCCTGGCTACTCATGTCCATGAGTCTCTTGACCTCTGCATCCACATCAGCCTCAGTTTGTTCAGCAGGAACTTCTTCCATCTTCTCTACCTCGGCTGGCCCTGCAGCATCACCGCTTCCAGACCCATTCTCCCTCGCCAGACGACGAACCTCCTCTTCTGGACGGTGTGTTCGCCTTCTCTGACAGTTCCGCGCATTGCATTTATTGTCGACTCCAAAGCCAAGACCTTCCCCGACTTCTCTTCTTCCAGATGTTTTAAGGCGGCCTCTGAGTCAGCAGTTTTTTGTTTCTCCTCAGAAAGCTCTTTGGACAGGGCGTCGAGCTCCTTCGCTTTACTGCTGCAGGTCCTTTCCAGCTGAGACAGGTGTTTGGCGTCCTCCCGCTGCGCCGAGCGTGGCTGCTCTTCGGTGGACTGGGCGGTAAGAAGCAGCTTCTGCACTTCCCGCTCCTTGAGCTGAGCCTTGGCGGAGGAGAGTTCGGACTCCAGGTGGTGTACCTGATCAAGCTGCGCGGACGTGGCGGCTTCCACGTCCGACACTTTTAACCTCTTGTTAGCCAGCTGCTTGCAGACGTCATCGTGATCCTTCTTTAACCGCTCCATGTCCGCTTCCACCTGGCTGGAGGTTTTGGCTCGCTCTTTCCACGCGCAGATTTCCTTCGTGAGTTTATCGATTTCATCCTCTCGTTGCCGCACCGGAGGATTCGCGAAGCTTCTGCTGCAGGTGCTCCGTTTTTGCTCCGAGTTCTTCTTCTAATTGCGCGACCTTAGACTCGAGCGTCTTAAGCGTGGACTTCTCCTTGACAACAGGCAGTAGATCTTTCAGATCTTGCGAAAACTTCTCTATTCGCTCTAAGAAGTCGACTAGTGTCTTTTCTAGCATATCTAGGGTCTGTGTAGAGAGAGAGAAATCATCCTCATGTTTGCAGCTATACTGATCTTCCAGCAGTCGGTCAGGCACTTCTACTACACCCCCTTGTCTACCATAGACATCTGTCTTAATGGTGTTATTCTCCAGGTTATTACTGACCACTGACACCTGGTTGCTACCAGCAACCACACCAGTTTCCTGAGAAACTAACAGGACAACCCCACTCTTGGAGCTGCCATCAGTCACAGCATACTCATTTGCTATACCACTTTTGTCAGTCTCATTCCTGACCTCTAGGGGCACAAATGAGACAATTCCTACAGTATCCAGGTTCATGTCCTGAACCCACTCAGGCTCCCTTGCACCTAAATGGTTTACATTTAAAACACCTTCATGAATACTGCATCCAAGCTCAGTAACCATAGAACACAGTAGGAACTGCTTAACTGCACCTGGTTCTGGTTCGTGTGGTACACCTTCTAGCTCTGCCACACTTTCCTGCACATTTACCACAGTGGGCTCCCTCAGCTCTGTGCTATCAACCTTATCAATCAGCACTCCCAAGTCACATATATTTTTACCAACAGGGGGAGCTTTTTCCCCCCCAATCTCCACCTGCAAAGGAAAAGGGGCGTCATCATCAGTATCATCACACATTTCACATGACCCCACATTTTCATTATGCATTTCAAATAATATCACATGTTCATTCTGTACCTCATCTGCACCATTGCTTTCAATGGTCATTTCACCTAAACCATTGTGTTCAATGTGCATCTCCCTTACACCTTCATTTAAAGGGACAGGTACAGGTTCTGCAGGAGTTTCACCACTTTCTGCAGAAGTGTCTCCATTTCCCCACAACTCCCAGTACAAGGGAGAATCATAGCCCAACATTACATCATGCATGAGCCTATTTGCAACACCAAATTCATAAGTCCCAGTTCCCACTGGAGTCTCGCACTCCGCGATAGCCACAGGATATTCTCTGCTATTTCCATGAATGTTCATCACACTCACGTGTTTGTCCAACACATAGTCCCCAGCAGCCAAGCTGCCATGTACCAGGCTCACCTGGCTCCTTGCATCCAGCAACGCTTGGACTGGACTATTTACCACAATATCACATATTTTTGTCGCAGTCTCTAGTCCCGAGATCGCGACACATACCAACTCAGCAGGTAGCAACTGCCGCCAACTCTCACCATAGTCCACGGCTTCTGAGGCACCGATCAGCACCATGCCCAACCTCCAGAGCCTCTCTCTTTATCACATTGTCAATGGCACATGCACAAACAGGAACAGTCTTACCAGCTGCTGTCACAGTGTCGACACACCCATTAGTCGAGGGCACTTGCTCTCCAGAGACAACTCCACTGACGTTCTCCTCCTTTCTCGGGATCTTGGGAACCTCCAGCCCCTGGTTCCTGGTCACAGGATCAGCTATCAACTCCTCAAACCAGTGGTTGCTATGGGAAACGCTTTGGTTGTCGACTTGTCCCTCAAGTTCTCCAGCCGCACCATTCAAAGAACTTTCACCATTCCACAACTGCCAAAACCATGGAAAGTATGTGCCCAGCACAAACTCCACCTCCAGGGTCTTACATTTTAACAGCTCCCACTGACAAGAACTATAGTCCTTTTCAAAGGTTAGAGACACTGTGGTCTCTGTCTCTGGCCCCCTATCTAGAAAGTCCAGAATCTTGGGCATAACCCGGGACACTTGTTGGCGGGAATCTAGTGTAACCCTTAGCGGGATTCCTCCAATTACCAAGTCACAGGACCTTTCAATGTCTTTATCTGGTCTCCTGATCTCACAGTCATCCATTGTGGCATAGACCGGCTCCAGGTACATCTGCATCAGCAGGCTTAAGAACTGATCCATCGCACCAGACGTCCTCCAACAAAACAACTAGATTTTCAACAGGGCAGTTTTTTTTTTCTTGGGCTACTGGCCCTTTAAATTTCAGCAAGTTTCACTTGCAACACAGCAAACAAATGTCCAGTTCAGCAGATTAACAGCTGCATCTTTTCTAACACCAGGCCTCTGGCCCTTTAACACGGGTTCACAGCAACACTTTTAGCTGCACCTGCTCTTTTCCACGCCGTTGCCCCTAGCAACCAGCTGTTGCACTTTTCAGCATGGACATTGGCCCACATCGACAGGCCCTTTTTTTTTTGCAACAATTTGCCCGCATCCTCCACCAAATGTAAGGGATCGTATCCTCTCAGGGGGTCAACATCACACAATATCTTCATAACACGGGGGTTTTCAGGTCCAACTCAGTTTTATTGGCACCAGCACACCAAAACAAATCATAAAAACAACACCTGCCCGGCTGGGCTCTGACTAAACATAGTTCAGCTAACTCACCTAAATAAAGACACTGTTCACACACAGCCTTTAAGTGCAGCTTCTTCAGCCGTTCAGTCCAGCAGCCTCCTGGCTATGACTCCAACCGTACCTTTGGGGGGAGATGGTCCACTAGTCCTCCAGACTGTGACCGTGGGACCCTCTTCTCCTAGGGTCACGGGGCCCCCCAAACTTCCAGGCTACACAGAGCCTTGTGGCCCCTCAGCCCTCCTGGCTGAGAACACACACACACACACACACACACACACACACACACACACACACACACACACACACACACACACACACACACACACACACACACACACACACACACACACACACACACACACACACACACACACACACACACACACACACACACACACACACACACACACACACACACACACACACACACACACACACACACACACACACACACACACACACACACACACACACACACACACACACACACACACACACACACACACACACACACACACACACACACACACACACACACACACACACACACACACACACACACACACACACACACACACACACACACACACACACACACACACACACACACACACACACACACACACACACACACACACACACACACACACACACACACACACACACACACACACACACACACACACACACACACACACACACACACACACACACACACACACACACACACACACACACACACACACACACACACACACACACACCACACACACACACACACACACACACACACACACACACACACACACACACACACACACACACACACACACACACACAACACACACCACACACACACACACACACACACACACACACACACACCACACACACACACACACACACACACACACACACACACACACACACACACACCACACACACACACACACACACACACACACACACACCACACACACACACACACACACACACACACACACACACACACACACACACACACACACACACACACACACACACACACACACACACACACACACACACACACACACACACACACACACACACACACACACACACACACACACACACACACACCACACACACACACACACACACACACACACACACACCACACACAACACACACACACACACACACACACACACACACACACACACACACCCCTCCGCCGGCTCTAACCTCTCAGGTCTCCTCTGCCTAGACTGACACTGAGGGCTGGATTATCACAGCAGTAATTACACCCAGGTGGCCTCACCTGTGGTGGAATAAGGATATGGACTGGAATATCCACCCCCTCCAGACCTCTATGAAGCGTGAGGCCTGTCACTGCCTCACTATATATATATATATATACATATATATATATATATATATACATAGATATCAGTGCATTAGTCTGCAGAAACTTGAGCAGTTGATAGTTTGCCCATTGTAGATGTTGGAGTTCATCCTACAGTTAATAGGGAAGAGTGCCCAGATGTTAGGAAACATCATGGAAAAAGCATCTGTGAATTAAGTTGTATTGTCCAAGTACAGTAGACTTGCAATAGAGACTGGGAAAAATTTAAATAATCATTTAATTAACAAGTTAGAGAAAAATAAGGGTTAAGGGAAAAGTATATAGATCCCTTTAACTGTGGGTGCCTTTAAGCGGGGCTTTGACTGTTCATATAGGTAAGCCACCAGCCTCTCCCAGATTTTACACTTGGTACACACATATTTAGTTTTAAGTCTGCACAGTTATATCTCTTTGTTTAGAAGAAGGAGCGGAGGTGTAACTAAAGGTATGCTGATATAAAAGAAAATAAGTGATTGAAACTTGCAATGTATTGTTTATTGTGTTTAATTTGGTTGGATACAGATTACATAAGAAGAAACAGTGTGAAGGTGATTTAGTTTCCTTCATAGACAAGGCTGTGTTCTTATCTCTATGGGAGGATGTGCAGTATGTGTAGAGGAAAAAAGGAGAAAACTGTGGGAGTAATTTACTATCATATATACACCAGTTTTCTGCGACTTATACGGAACCATTCATTTGCAAAAAAAATGCTGAATGCACACGGATGTCATCTGTATTTTTTGCAGATCCATTTTTTGCGGACCGCAAAATACATATGGTCGTGTGCATGAGTCCTTAGTGCAATTCTGGGTGTGGCTATAAATAGCTGTGTGTGAATGCGTTGTTGAGTTACAGGAAAGCAGGGTACTTGTATGAAAGCAAGTAAAGTATGTGAGCATACTAACAATAAGGCATATTAACAACAAGAAAAAAGTGAATGCATAAATTGAGGTATTGAGCTTGTGGAGAGGAACCACTTACATTTTTATAATGTTTTATGTTTGCTATGGAATACACCTAGATTTTTTGTTTTATTGGAGCTCCAAAGGATTTTTCATGAGTTCAAGGAACTCCGATGTTTGTGTGACATGGACCGTTTATGTTTGTCTGTTTCTATGTCTGTTCAATTATATGTTGAATGTTATGTGTGGTACTCAATATATGTGCACCGTTGATCTGACCTCATAAATGACTGTTAGTTCTCTTTCGCACGACAGCATTTTTTGTGGGCTCTGATCTGCTTTTTTCACATGAAAAATGCGGACCCATTCATTTCTATGGGTTCGCAAAAATACTGAGAGCATACTGTGTGCTGTCCGCATCCGTATGCCCGTTCCGTAGCCCCGCAAAAAAAAATAGAACATGTCCTATTCTTGTCCGTTTTGCGGACAAGGATAGGCATTGTTACAATGGATCCGCAAAGAAAACAGATGCCATACGGACGCCATCCGTTTTTTTTTTTGCGGATCCACAATTTGCGGACCTCAAAACACAACGTTCGTGTGAAACTAGCCTTAGAGGAAGGATCACACAGACCAACCAGTTGAGGTGGATTTAGATGACATAGAGGGTAGGGAGGAGAAAAGGTGGACGACACAGGACACTAAGACAAGTCCTTCTTTTTTTGTCTTTTAGTTTGTGTTTGCTAAGCATACACTTGGTAGGGCATATACACTCAGTATATATGTGTCAAGTGTGTATATATATATATATATATATATATATATATATTATATAAAGCTGAGGGTATGTATGTATGTCCGCTAAAGGAATCCACACCGTCGCAGCTACAATCACGAAATTTTTGCACACAGGTGCATCAGGTGTCCGGGAAGGTTTTAGAACAGGTTTCAGCTCTCCAGGACGTACCGTTCCTGATATATTCCAAAAAAATGCATTAGCCAATAGAAGCCTGGTCACATGACCCTGATCAGGCAATAGAAGCTTGCAGGCTGATAGTCTCCCCACACACCAGGTTTCCATAACAACCCAGCCATTTTTCTTCACTGCTGTAGGCCTGCTTTAAAGGGGCAGAGCACTGTGGATAACACTGTTAAAGGGGTATTCCGGTTACCATAAATATACCTTATGTTTTAGACTAATTCATCATCAACCATCACCTAATATAATGTAAATTTCACATATTTACCATTCAGTAGTAACAAAAGATGTTTTCTTCCACTGCTACCCACTTTGTTTCCTCATAAATTACCATGGCATCTACCTATAATTCAGGCCACCCCCAAAAGAAGGACTTAAAAGCCACACCCCCAGGTCCCGCTAAGCTACGCCCCAACTCGGTCAGGCCATGCCCCCTTACACTCCGCAGCCGACGGGGATTGAAAAAATAAAGGTAAAAATCAACTTCTGTCAGCTACAGGGGTGGGAGGAGGGTGACTTTCTCTCTGCAGCTCATGCTTAGACTGCACAGTGCTGCTGTCTGAGTGTGAGCTGTTCAAAAGGACATCCCTGTGTTCATCCAGGCCCTGCGCATGATGGAGGACAGGGAGTCTGAAAGGTTTTCTGGCTCCCTGTCCTCTGTCCGGCGCAGTGCCTGGACGGAAGCAGGGATGTCTACCCTTATATATATTTTTAGGGGTGTGGCTTCATGGCGACCAGGCGTGTGGCTTTACGTTTGGGAACATGGCTGGTGAGGTCCGGATTTCTGGGGTTAAGACAGTGGCCACCCTAGCTGCTGTGGAGGTCACAGTTAAAGGGGAGGGTGTTGTGGATGTTACTGTTAAGGGGCAGGCTGCTGTGAAAGTCACTGTTAAAGGGGTGGGCACTGTAGAGGTCACTCTCGATATCTTTTAACGACACACTCACAAACATTAAATGAAATAGATGAAATATATCCGGGCGAAGCCGTGTCGGGCGAAGGCGAAGCCGTATATATATATATATATATATATATATATATATATATATATATATAATTTTTGATAGGGAAAAGGGCAATACTTATAACTAATGATATATTATAAGGAAATTGGGTACATCTGCAAACAAAATACCAAGGCATGAACCAATTATATTAGAAAATTCCTAAACATATGTGTGATAATAATGGTATTAATTGCTATTGCCAATAATAAAATGTATATCATTAAACTGATATTACTGGTTAACCCCTTCGCGCCCAGCGCCGTACATGTACGGCGCTGGGGCGATGCGGGCACATGGCGCCCGCTCGCGGGTGCGGAGGGCGTCATGGCCGGCAAGTCTCTGCTGTTTCTAACAGCAGAGACTTGCCGCTACTTACCGCCATCGGCGGCGTCTTCCTGGTTGATTAGATGCCGTGATCACACGTGATCACGGCATCTAGTTGCGTTTCAACCCGGAAGCATTCGCTTCCGGGTGGTGTACAGACACCCCGTGTGGCCAATCGGGGTGTCTGTACACCATATGAAAACTGTAATCCTCGCTGGTGAGGATTACAGTTTTCAAAGTGCAATTCTTATTCTGGCCACTAGATGGCAGGCCAGGATAAGAAATGAGCAACTCATGGATTTCTGAGTCTATAAAATCCATAATTGCTCATAAAGAAAAAAAAAAAGCCACAATATATAAGCCCATATTTGAGCTTTCTAATAGTAAAAAAAATGTAAAAAAAATGTTAAAAAATATATAAAAAATAAAAAAGATGTAAAAGTTCAAATCACCCCCCTTTCCGTATAAGTAAAAAATAAATACCTAAATAACAATAAATATAGACATCATGGGTATCACCGTGACCGAAAACGCCCGTACTTTTAAAATATAAAAAAAAAAATTCCAATACAGCGAATTGTGTGGCGGAAAAAAGCGTCCAAATGGCGATTTGCCGTTTTTTGTCGCTTTTTTTTTCTAAAAAAAATTAAATAAAAAGTGATCAAAAAGTCATACACACCCCAGAATGGTATCAATAAAAACTTCAGATCGTCCCGCAAAAAATGAGCCCCCATACAGCTCTGTACACATAAATACCAAAAAGTTATAGGGGTCAAGATTTGACAAGGAAAAAAAAAAAAAAGGGCAACTTTCTAATTATTTTATCACTATGAAAACGCAGGAAAAACTATACATATTAGGTATTGCCGGATTCGTACTGACCAGTAGAATGAAAGTAACGTATCAGTTTTAATGCACATCGAACGCTGTAAATAAGAAACCCGTAGAACTGTAGCGGAATAGCGTTTTCTTTGCAATTTCACCCGGTTTGGAATTTTTTTCCCGCTTCCCACTACACCGTATGCAATATAAAATGGTGGCGTTGGAAAGTACAACTTGTCCCGCAAAAAACAAGCCCTCATACAGCTATGTGAACAGAAAAATAAAAGCGTTATGGCAGGGAGCGCAAAACGAAAATGCAGAACCGAAAAAAGCTCCGGGGGTGAAGGGGTTAAAAGATTTATACTGAAGATATGAAAATGTTTATATTGAAGAAGATATCAACAAATGAAAAGACATTCAAACTAATGTTTTTTTACTTTACTTTATTTTACACCACAATGTGTTATGCGTTACTAAAAGAAAGTGATATATGGTACAGTATTATCATGTGGGAAAGGCCATTGACAGGACCATTCAATAATATTATAATATAATATTAAATGCTATTGTTTATTTCATGTTTTAAGAACAAAGGTCAGGACTGCCATGAAATGCAACTTGTATAAGTTCTTATTTTGAAAATGTTATCACATATTGGGTCAAATATTAAACAAATAATTGAGAATAGTCCATGTATAGGTAAGTGTCCAATGAGACTTACTGTAGGTATAGAGTTTTTTGCTTTGGCAGGGAACCTCTTGGTTCCATTGGTCAATGTTATTTAACCCCTTAAGGACCAGGCCATTTTTTGGAAACTTTACACGTGTCACTTTATGTGTTAATAACTTTGGAGCACTTTTACTTATTGAAGCCATTGTGAGATTGTTTTCTCATGATACATCGCACTTCATGTTAGTGGTATTGAGTCGATATGTTTCACCTTTATTTATAAAAAAAAATCCCAAATTGAGATAAAATTTGGATAAATTAGCAGTTTTCAAAATTTGAATTGATCTACTTTTAAGATAAATAATGATACTTCATAAGTTATTACTTAACATTTTCCATATGTCTACTTTATGTTGGCCTCATTTTGTAAATGTGATTTTATTTTTTTAGGATGTTAGAAGTCTTTGAATTTTAGAATCAATATTTGAAATTTTCAAGAAAATTTCCCAAACTAACCTTTTTAAGGACCAATTGAGTTTTGTCACTTTGTGGTGCTTATGTGGTAGAAACCACCCAAAAATAATCACATTTTAGAAACTGCACCAAAACTGATTTTAAAAACTTTATTAACCCTTTGTATGTTTCAGAAGAATTAAAGGAAAATGGATTTTGCAATTTTAAAATCTCACTTTTTTTGCAGATTTAACATTTTACTCATTTTTTTCCTGTAAGGCAGCAAGGGTTAACAGCCAAACAAATCTCAATATTTATTACCAGATTCCTTTTGTGTTTTGGGGGGCAGATTTTGCTGGAATGGTTTTCAGGTGTCATGTCATATTTTAAGAGAACCTAAGGTACCCCTACCGTAGAAAACACCATAAAGTGACCCCATTTTGAAAACTACACACCTATTGACCACTTTGACCCCACAGGCATTAGGTAGAATTTCAGCATTTGGTTGTGGAAATGAAAATTCTAATTTCTTCCAATAAAATGTTTCTCCCCATTTTTCATTTTCAAAAGAGGAAACAGGAGAAAAAGCACCCAAATTCTGTTAAGCATTTTCTCCTGAACTCGGCAACACCCCATAAGTGGTTGTAAATTTCAATTTGGGCAAACGTCAGGGATCAGAAGAGAAGGGGAGCCATATGGTTTTTGGAGGGCAGATTTTGGTGGAATGGTCTACAGGCGCCATGTTGCTAGCGCACGGGAGGCCACGCCCCCTACTCTGCATCATTAAGATGCGTCCCGTCCCTGCTCTCCGGGCCTCTCCTGGCCCCCTCACCGCCGCAACTTTTACCCTAACAAGTCCTGAGAGCGCTCCTGTGCGCTCCCAGCTGGCCCCGCCTCCTCTCTCATGCCGCGCTTCTGCTCCTGGACAGGGAAGGACCTGTGCAGCGCGGCAAGAGGGGAAGGAAGAAGACCAAGGCCCAGCCCCCTCCAGAGTGGTGTCTGGACAAGTAACTGTAAGTTTTTATGTGTTTCATGTATGTATGTATGTGTATCTATGTATGTATGTATGTATGTATGTGTGTGTATGTATATATATGTATGTATGTGTGTGTATGTATATATGTGTATGTATGTGTGTATGTATGTATGTGTGTATGTGTGTGTATGTATGTGTGTGGGTATATGCATACACTGTACGTACTGTATATTGTACAGTGTGGCGCAGGGGTTATATTGTCCGACATGGTGTAACCGCCATGCATTTGTTGTACAGTATATATTATAATCCCTGTTCCATGCTATACAATGTACAGTATAATCCATACACCATACTGTATAATATACAGTATAATCCATACACCATGCTGTATAGTATGCAGTATAATCAGTACACCATGCTGTATAATATACAGTATAATCCGTATACCATGCCGTATAATATACAGTATAATCCGTACACCATGCTGTATAATGTACAGTATAATCCCTACACCATGCTGTATAATATACAGTATAATCCGTACACCATGCTGTATAGTATACAGTATAATCCATACACCATGCTGTATAGTATACAGTATAATCCGTACATCATGCTGTATAGTATACAGTATAATCCATCCTTGTGGCTGCCCCCATTCAGTATAACGTCTCCTTAATTTAAATAAATAAATAAATCAGTAGCTCATGTATACATTTCTTTATTGGCAAATGGGGGTGTGGCATGGGAGGAGCCAGTGTAGCATGTGGGATGGGCCAGGGTAGTGGGCAGGGTTAGGGGCCCCATTCAGATTCTTGCTATGGGGCCCAATGATTTCTATGTATGCCCCTGGCCACAAGGCTTTGTAAAGCCTGAAGTTTGGGGGGCCCAGCAACGTCTATGGATAGAGGGTCGCACGGTCAGAGTCAGGAGGACTAATGGACCATCTCCCCCCAAAGGTGCTGATGAGGTCACAGCCAGGAGGCTGCTGGACCTTACGACTGAGGAAGCCGGATCTAATACCACATGTGAACGGCACTCAGAAGATTTGTCATTGCGAGCCCCTGAGAGAGAGCAATCCCTTACAATACATACCAGTATATTTGCTCCAGAAATCTTAGCTTAAAAGCAGTTAAATATAATTAGAAAGAAGCAAAGCACCATTTGCTAAAAGTTTGCGTTGGGCTGTTTCTCTGTCTGTTTCCAACTAGAAATTTAGGAATAAATTCATAGCATTGCTATTATCCTTGTCAATTGGTTTTGTCCCATTTTGTCACATTTTGCCACTGTCAGCTCTGATTTAACACTGTCACATGCTTTTTAATAAAGAAGGAATAACAGTACCAGCACATGTTGAGCTCTAAGAAAAGATGCTCAAGAATTGTTATTTTATGAAGAGTGCACGTAATTACCAAAACAGACACGTCAAGAGAGCTAACAGGTCCTCTTTAAAGAAATGGGTCTCACATTTTTTCTAAGGTTATAGTCCTCTAATCAGAAAAAAAAATGTTTCCTTCGCGCATATGTATAAAAATATGAAATAAACTAATTGCAAACATTTGCCTTTTTCAATTTGTAAAAGTAGAATATCTTGTTCATAATGCTTTTTGAAGATTTCAATTATAGCAGGTTATGTTTTACAATTAGAGCTGTTTCAAAACTAAATGAAGAAGAAAATTGCATTATTGTAAAAGTGAATTCCTATTTGGTATTGTAATGACTTCTAATCATGAAATGTGTTGGTCTATATTATTTGACTAAATTGTGCAAATAAGTAAATGTCTGCTGCATTATGCAGCCATTGTGTTCTAGAAATGCTATATGTGGCTAACTGGCTATATATAAATAATTTCTCTTATTTATATTGCTACAATCATTAGGAATGGGACGTAGGAAAAACTGCTTGGTAAAATATATTAAAAAAAAACATAGTCTCTTTAAATAAATACACAGTTTTATCCAGTTCTCCTATGAGAGTATGTCTACCTTATCAGCTTCTAATTTTGAACAATGCTCTCATTCACTGACAGCAAAGATCTACTGACCTTTCTACTGGCCAGTATAAATAAAGATTAATTCCCTCTTTCTGATAATATGTATTATAGTAGGTGCAATATTTTACCTTTCTGGGAAGGCTAGTTTATAGTTATTTGGGTTGAAAATAGGCATATATCTGTTAATTTAAACTTTCAGCTCAATCCTGTACTATAAAAGGGAACTGAAATAATCAGTTCTCTCTCACTAAAAAAACTGAACACTGCACTCATATTGAGCAATACTTCAGTGTTCTGGCACTTGCTGGGGAGCCCAGTGACATCATTAATGAGACCATAAGGATTTCCAGGGCATAGTACCCTCATAGATATGCAGAGAAGATGCATAATTTGCATTTTTTGTTATGAAAATACATTTTTGGGGGCATAGTTTAGAACACAATTTGAGTTTTTTTTTCACCCTTGGGGACTTGATGCTTTGATCTTTTGATTGCTTGTATAATGCTTTAATATGGCATTGTAGACAGAAACTGATGGTAACTCATTGTACTGTTCCAATGACCAGACAGTAGATGCTCCCTTCCTCTACAAAACAACTTAGATGTCACTGTAGCAGTCGGAGCTAGCTGTGTATTAAAACCCACTCCTGCCAATATCTCATCGGACCACTGAGCAGCGCCCACAAGATTATTCTGACGAATATCTCTATCATGGGTTGTTAAAGAATTGAAAATGAAAAGTGATATTTTATCCCATTTCTAACCATTTTCCCCAAATAAGAGTAACTCAATTAAAATATAAAATTTAAATATATTAAAATATTAGCTCCAATTTTAAATAATTACAATGTCTCATGTGCCCAACAAAAATAAAACATCATCACAGCGAGATGGGACTTAGTCTTAGGGCCCAGGTGGCCAGACTAATGGAAACAGTCGAGTATGCTGGTACTCCACAGTTTCTGTAGCTGCCATTGTAGTAAACTGGAGTTTAGGAAACAGCATATCAGAACAATCTATACTGCTTCCGTATCTGTCAGAGTTAAGGAAGCAACTCCAGGAGTAATGAAAGCAGTGTACCTTGTTCTGCTATGCTGTTTGCATAGCTCTCATTCACAACCGTAGGAGTTATGAAAACAGCAGAGTGTCAACGCGCTTGATATCGTAGTGGAAAGGAAAAACAACATTCCAGAAGATGAAGCTGTAGGCATCTATGCCCAAAGAACCCTGCCCTATATCGATGTTTCATTCTTCCTTTCATCACATATAATGACGACCCCTGGACATGTGCCACTTCTTTTGACATTACACAGTACATTTTAATAAGATAGCCAGTCTAAACATCCTCATGCACATAAATAAAAAGTTAGGTGAATTTGGTGGTTTGAAACCAGTCAACTATTATATGTGTTTTGAACCTCCTCACTCTTTCTTGAGTTAGGAGGTCCCAATATACTGTATATAAAATAGTTGGAATTATTGCATATGTTGAATTTCAATTCCAAAACCTTTGTTCCTGTTATATCAGTGGTCCCAAACCACCCCAACCTCACTTCTCCTGGTGGGCGCAGGCACAGAAACGCTCATCCGATCCTCCACCCAATGGTCCTGGTGGTGATGGTCTGCTGAAAACCTACTGCCCATTTCCAGCAGGCATCTCCATAGTACTGCTCCACCACACCATGTAGGCTTCTGCTTTATCCTTTCATATTCCTGTCTCCATGATCTCTCTGCAAATAGGGTGCATGCACCGTTTCCTGCCAGCATGAACCTTCCCAGCCAATGGCTGGCCCCCTAGAGTATTTAAGGCACCTGCCCCTGTGGGAAGGTGCCTGTACAATAGGTTCTAATTCTCTAGTTTCCTGCACTACTAGTCTTGTTTGCTCTCTCATGTACTGACTAGTATCTGACTTTGGATTTTACCCTTCGTTGCCTGACCTGACCTTTCCATTTTGACCCTGGACTGCCTGCCCTGACCCTCAGAATGACTTTGTACTGTACAAACTCTGCCTGACCTGACTTTTCTCTGACTATAGTTTTGCCTGACCCCTCTGTGTTTTGCATGTGTCTTTTGACCCCCGTTGGTGAGCAGTAACTTGAATAGAGACTACTCCAGAGGTAGAGACTTGGTGATTCCCCTGCAGTGGAGTCCAGAAGCCTGTATAGAGGTTGAAAAGTGAAGACCAGGGGGCCACAGATAACATCCTTAGGAGTAGATCCAAGTCAAATCTGTTGGATTATCTGTGTCTACCATCAGAGGAATCTGGCTATAGCTTTCTCCTTTCTCATTGAAAACATACATGCTAGGCCAAATCAAGCGCATATGTGTATGGAGAAATCAGGATGAATAGCTGTTGGCCAAACCAGAGTTAATCTGATTGTTATTGAAGGTGTATGGGTATCATAAGGGAATGAGAGTAAGGCAAAATTATATTATCTTTTTATACATTAAAAGGGTTATCCAAGACTAAACTTTTTTAAGAGACTTTATCAGAGTGGCTGGACCCACGGTGAGGTTCATAGTTATCTGGTTCCCACAGCAGGATTCTGGCTGCAATGCTCCAGGGCCATCTTGGCAGGTCCCGTGTGTCTGGGAATCAAAATCCTGTTGGCGTGCGTCACATGATTGCTGCAACTAATCACCCATCAGCAAAATGTTGATTCCCAGACACCTAGGATTTGCAGAGGTGGCCATAGAGAGATGCAGGCACCAAGTAAGTATGAACCCCACCATGGGTCTGTTTAAAAAGTTTAGTCTTGGATAACCCCTTTAAAATCATGATGCAAATATCTCTCAGTGATGACATAGTGTGGAGATGGAATAAGGTATGGAAAATCAAATGTTCTCTGCATCATAGAACCCTTTACTGGTTAATCAACTCAAAGTGACAAAATACTGATAAAACATTACTGTATATGCTAACAAGATAGCAAAGCTAGATTTTTGTTTCTTAAAATCATAAACCTATTTTCAGTATGTTAATATAAACTATTCATCTTGTGCATCCTTATGTACCAAACTTACAATGAAATACTTTTCACATTTTATTGTGTTTGTACCTATTCATATTCAGTGTAGATGGAAATATGTTATTCTGCTATTTTCTTGAGAAAAAAAAATATTTTAAATGTCTGAAAACTTTACATTAGAATTCTCTGGGAAAGATGAAACTCTCCTTTCAATCCACTGGCTATGTAATAAAATCTAACTCTATGACATTGCTTGGCTGCCTACATCACACAAGCTGCAGGCTTTTATTGTTACCATTTTCTCAGCAAATAAAGTATACAAGACCTCTTTTGAACTGTATGTTTATTCAGAATGAACACTATAACCTGTATAAACAGAAGATATACTTTAAGGCAGTGGAAGCTATGCCAGTTTATTCATTGTGCAAAATTAGACTGTGGATAAATAGGCTGCATTATTTCATTGTGAGCTTATGTTTTTATGGGCATCGGGCCAGTCCTGTTAAGGTACAAAACAGTTCTGTGTTCTTTTTTATATTAAATGGAAAGGGAAACATACCAAATACACCAAGAATGGGCACCATTTATATAACCATGTATGAAGGAACTTATCATAATGGGAAATATTGAAGTCAGTTTTACGTGAGTTTGCATTGCCATATTTGCACCAAATTTAACTAATAATACAATTTGACAAGTTTGGTGCATTTTAAAGGGGTTGTGTCACTTTAGCAAACAGCATCTATCATGTAGAAAAAGTTAATACAAGGTACTTATGAATGTATTGTTATTAGAGATGAGCGAGCATACTCGTCCAAGCTTGGTGCTCGTTCGAGTATTAGGGTACTCGTAAGTAATCGCAGCTCGGACGAGTATCTCGCCATATTCGAGGAAATGGCAACTTCCGCATCATGCTTTTTTGGCGCCTATAAACACAGCCAATCACAGGCCAGGAGACTCTACAGTACACCCAGCATCACATGGGGCCCTTACATGTCGATAGCAGGGGTTGGCTGGCCTGATCAGGTGACCCTGGAATATACTAGTGACTGGCCGCGGCGCTCGGCTCAGATGCCGTCTGGATGTCGTTAGGGATAGAGCTGCTGCCTTTCAGGGACAGTGTTAGGGCCTGAATTTAGTTCTCAGTTAGGCAGGAATCACCCACAAAGAACCCAACAGCCCTTCTAAGGGCTAGAAGAATTTTTTTTTTGTCTCCTGGCTTGGCTGGCTGGCTGGCACTAGTAGTGCAGCTATCGCCATATCTAACCCTGTTTTTTTTTTTTATTGTTCTATCTCAGTGATACAAATCCATTGCACACAGCAGTGTGGAACCATTCTGTGTGTCACAGTTCAGCACTGACTCACTCCAATCCATATATACTGTCCAGGTGACACTTTCTGTACGTCACAGAATACAACCAAGTCATTTGCTACCAATATCATCTACAGCTTGATCCAGAAAACTCTCTGTGCGACATTTGTCTGGGTCGCAGACTAAATAGTCACCGTTAACAGGGTGTCAGTCAGTCCTACCATAGTTCCTGCATGTCACGTTCCCAAAAAAACAAAATATAAAAAAAAAATATTTTTTCAGTTGTTTTAGCTCAGTGATACAAATCCATTTTACTCAGCTGCGTGTAACCTTTCTGTGTGTCACAGTTCAGCACATTCGCTCCGATCCGTATATACTGTCCAGGTGACACTTTCTGTACGTCACACAATACAACCAAGTCATTTGCTACCAATATCATCTACCGCTTGATCCATAAAATTCTCTGTGCGACATTTGTCTGGGTCGCAGACTAAATAGCCACCGTTAACAGGGTGTCAGTGAGTTCTACCATAGTTCCTACACGTCACGTTCCCAAAAAAACAAAATTAAAAAAAATATATAAAAAAACAAATATAAAAAAAAAATTATTTTTTCAGTTGTTTTAGCTCAGTGATACAAATCCATTTTACTCAGCTGCGTGTAACCTTTCTGTGTGTCACAGTTCAGCACATTCGCTCCGATCCGTATATACTGTCCAGGTGACACTTTCTGTACGTCACACAATACAACCAAGTCATTTGCTACCAATATCATCTACCGCTTGATCCAGAAAATTCTCTGTGCGACATTTGTCTGGGTCGCAGACTAAATAGCCACCGTTAACAGGGTGTCAGTGAGTTCTACCATAGTTCCTGCACGTCACGTTCCCAAAAAAACAAAATTAAAAAAGAAAATATAAAAAAACAAATATAAAAAAAAATTATTTTTTCAGTTGTTTTAGCTCAGTGATACAAATCCATTTTACTCAGCTGCGTGTAACCTTTCTGTGTGTCACAGTTCAGCACATTCGCTCCGATCCGTATATACTGTCCAGGTGACACTTTCTGTACGTCACACAATACAACCAAGTCATTTGCTACCAATATCATCTACCGCTTGATCCATAAAATTCTCTGTGCGACATTTGTCTGGGTCGCAGACTAAATAGCCACCATTAACAGGGTGTCAGTCAGTTCTACCATATTTCCTGCACGTCACGTTCCCAAAAAAACTAAATATAAAAAAAAAAAATTATTTTTTCAGTTGTTTTAGTTCAGTGATACAAATCCATTTTACTCAGCTGTGTGTAACCTTTCTGTGTGTCACATTTCAGCACACTCGCTCCCATCCGTATATACTGTCCAGGTGACACTTTCTGTACGTCACTTAATTCTACCAGACTGAACAAGTTTGTGGGTTTCAGTACCCCAGGGCCGTTTAATTTTTTTTTTTTATCATACACTTATATACAAACAATGTTGAACCCCAGGGCTAAGGGTTGAGGACGAGGGCGTGGGCATTCAATTACTGCAGGGGGCAGAGGCCATGGTCCTGGGCAGGGTGAGACAGTATCTGCTGATGAGGGAGCTGTGGAACGCCGCAGAGTTACACTCCCTAGCTAGAGGACTGTTGAAACCACAACAGTGCGAACAGCCCTGCCCCCTCCCAGGAAAATTTGGAATGTGATCCGGCATACTCTCAGGAACTGTTTTCTGGACCCTTCCCAGAGTCACAAACCACTTCTCAGGTTGCTGCTGACCTCGTTCCCGATGCCCAAGTTTTCCATCTGTCGCAGTCTGTGTGTGATGATGATGACAATGTTGAGTTAGTGGAAGAAGTTTGTAAAGAGGTGTCAGACGATGAGGAGACACGGTTGTCAGACAGTGGTGAAGTTGTTGTTAGGGGAGGAATTCCGAGGGGGGAGCAGACTGAGGAATCGGAGGATGATGAGGTGACTGACCCAAGCTGGGTTGATATGCCGAGTGAAGACAGTGCTTCTGAGGCGGAGGCGAGTGCTGCACCAGAACAGGTTGTAAGAGGCAGTGATGTGGCCAGAGGGAGAAGCAGGGCCAGAGCTGGTGCATCAGCAGCAACTGTTTCACGTAGTGAAGCTCCCGTGGCGAGGCCTAGATGTTCGCAAGTCTGGAGGTTCTTTAAAGAAAGTGAGGATGACCGACGGACTGTGGTGTGCAACCTGTGCCACACCAGGATCAGCAGAGGTGCCACCACTACTAGCCTAACCACCACCAGCATGCGCAGGCATATGAGTGCTAAACACCCCACTCAATGGAACCAAGGCCGTTCACCACCTCCTGCGGGTCCCACCACTGCTCCTTCCCCTGTGTCACTCGCTGCCTCTGCTAGTCAACCCCCTGCGTCACTCGCTGCCTCTGCTAGTCAACCCCCTGCCCAGGACCCCGGCACGAGCGCCTCCCGCCGGAAAATCACACCTTCGCCTCCACGATCCTCCACAGCGTCCACCAATGTGTCCCAGCGCAGCGTTCAGCTGTCTTTACAGCAGACGCTGGAGCGCAAGAGGAAATACAGTTCCACCCACCCACATGCCCAAGCCCTCAACGTCCACATCTCCAAATTGCTTAGCCTGGAGATGCTGCCCTATGGGCTGGTAGAGACCGAGGTCTTTCGAAATTTCATGGTGGTGGCTGCCCCTCGGTATTCCGTCCCCAGCCGCCACTATTTTTCCCGGTTTGCCGTCCCAGCCCTACACCAGCACGTGTCACAGAACATCATCTGTGCCCTGACCAATGCGGTTAGTGATAAGGTCCACCTAACCACGGACACGTGGACAAGTGCTGCCGGGCAGGGACACTATATCTCACTGACGGCACATTGGGTTAACTTGGTGGAGGCTGGGACCGAGACTGACCCTGGGGCCGCTCATGTACTGCCCACACCGAGGATTGCGGGGCCTACCTCGGTCACGGTCTCTCAGACGTACTATGCCTCCTACGACCCCTCCTCCTCCTCCACAGTATTACCATCCGTGGGCACGGCGCCTTCAGTCGGTAGCTCTAGGCGCAGCAGCAGTGCCGTGGGTAAGCGCCAGCAGGCGGTGCTCAAACTGCTGGGCTTAGGTGACAAAAGGCACACCGCCCAAGAGCTGTTACAGGGCATCACGGCGCAGACCGATGTGTGGCTGGCACCGCTGAACCTCAAGCCAGGCATGGTTGTGTGTGACAACGGGCGTAACCTGGTGGCGGCTCTGCAACTCGGCAGACTGACACATGTGCCATGCCTGGCCCACGTGTTCAACCTAATTGTTCAACGGTTCCTCAAGACATACCCCAATCTGTCTGATTTGCTCACCAAGGTGCGCCGCATCTGTGCGCATTTCCGCAAGTCGAGCACAGATGCTGCCACTCTCAGGGCAGCGCAGCACCGCCTACAACTGCCCACTCACCGACTGTTGTGCGACGTGCCCACGAGATGGAATTCCACATTAAAAATGTTATCCAAAGTTTACCAGCAGCGCAGAGCGATTGTTGACTGCCAGATGTCATCTTCCACCAGAACTGGTAGTCAGGTCTCTCAGATTCCTCAAGTCTACAATGAGGAGTGGACGTGGATGTCTGATATCTGCCAGGTGTTGAGCAACTTTGAGGAGTCAACACAGATGGTCAGCGGCGATGCCGCCATTATCAGCCTCACCATCCCGCTGCTTTGTCTGTTGAAAAACTCACTGCTCAGCATCAAGTCGGATGCTTTGCGCTTGTCACAAGAGACGGTGGAGGAAGATACGTCGCTTGATAGCCAGAGCACCCTCCGGTCTGTTTCTCAGCGCGTATCGGAGGAGGGGGATGAGGATGAGGAGGAAGAGGAGGAGAATGTCGGCGAGACAGTAGAGGGTACCAATGCTCAGTCCTTAACTCTTGAGCGTGTATGGGCTGAAGAGGAGGACTTGGAGGAGGAGGAGGAGGAAATGGAGAGTCAGGCCAGTGAGGAGAGGGAATTCTTGCGTGTTGGGACTCTGGCGCACATGGTAGACTTCATGTTAGGCTGCCTATCCCGTGACCCTCGCGTTAGAAGAATTTTTTCCAACACCGATTACTGGGTGTTCACTCTCCTGGACCCACGGTACAAGCAGAACCTTTCCACTCTCATCCCTGCAGAGGAAAGGAGTATGAGAGTGAATAGATATCAACAGGCCCTGGTGCACAAGCTGAAACAATTCTTCCCATCTGACGCCGCTGGTGGCAGAGGGCATGGTTCTGTGGGCCAAGTAGCGGGGGAGAGGAGGTGAGCAGGCAGCTTGTCCAGCACTGGCAGGGGAACGCTCTCCAAGGCCTTTGCCAGTTTTATGTCACCCCAGCAAGACACTGTCACCTGTCCCCAGTCTAGGCAGAGTAGGGGGGAGCTGTACAGAAAGATGGTGAGGGAGTACCTAGCTGACCATACCAATGTCCGTAGCGATCACTCTGCTCCATACAACTACTGGGTTTCAAAGCTGGACACGTGGCCTGAACTGGCGCTGTACGCCTTGGAGGTGCTGGCCTGCCCTGCCGCTAGCGTGCTTTTAGAGCGGGTATTCAGTGCAGCTGGTGGCGTCATCACTGATAAGCGTACACGCCTGTCAGCTGACAGGCTGACGCTTATTAAAATGAACAAAGCCTGGATTTCACCGGAATTCAAATCTCCTCCAGGGGAAAGCAGCTAGATATTTAAATAACTTATGTATCCGATTCCTCTTCTCTACTCCTCCTACTCCTCCTCCTCCTCCATATCGTCTTTGCCTAACGCTGACCCAAAAAACACCATTTTTTAGAGGTCCAACTGGCACTCTTTTAGCACAATTTTTCAGGAGGGCCCCCTACAGGCCCTCTCTTCAAACAATTTTTCAGGAGGGCCCCCTACAGGCCCTCTATTCAAACAATTTTTCCAGAGGTCGACCTACAGGCCCTCTATTCAAACAATTTTTCAAGAGGTCCACCTACAGGCCCTCTCTTCAAACAATTTTTCAGGAGGGCCCCCTACAGGCCCTCTCTCCAAACAATATTTCCGGAGGTCCACCTATAGGCCCTCTGTCCAAACAATTTTTCCGGAGTTCCACCTACAGGCCCTCTCTCCAAATAATTTTTCCGGAGGTCCACCTATAGGCCCTCTGTTCAAACAATTTTAATGGAGGTCCACCTACAGGCCCTCTCTCCAAACAATTTTTCCGGAGGTCCACCTACAGGCCCTTTGTCCAAACAATTTTTCCGGAGTTCCACTTACAGGCCCTCTCTCCAAACAATTTACGTCTTTTTCCTATCTTTCTCTCTCTCCAAACTATTTTTCCGGATAGCTGCCATATACGGTATTAAACTGAGTAGTATACATAGAACACATACCACACTTGATCAAGCTCATAATTTACGACTGTACCGGTTGATGCTAAATTTTTAAGTTGGGGTCCTGCGTCGTCATTCTAAATACATCCGGCTGTTGTCACCACCACACACGCTAGCCCAGGGGGCACTCCTCTGGCTCTTCCAGCGAAACCTCCTTGCCCCAGCCTGCCCCCCCCCCCACCTACAGGCCCACTCTACAAACAATTTAGCCGGATAGGGGACGTATTAGAAGTTGTACTCATGTTTGTTTTTGTTCTTCTTTTATCTGCCTCATGACCTGTGATAGGCAGAGCATGGACACGTCCCCTTAGCTGCAGTGGGAAAGACACTCCCCTGGCCAGAGCAAGCTCTTTTTCCGTTTTCCGTGTTCGAAATATCCATTAAATATAGGGTCCCAAGATAGGGGACGTATGCGGTATTAAACTGAGAAGAATCGATACTGCACCGGCTGATGCTAGAGTATTTCCAAATGCATTCCGGCTGTTGTCACCACCACACACGCTAGCCCAGGGGGCACTCCTCTGGCTCTTGCAGCGAAACCTCCTTGCCCCAGCCTGCCCCCCCCCCCCCCACCTACAGGCCCACTCTACAAACAATTTAGCCGGATAGGGGACGTATTAGATGTTGTACTCATGTTTGTTTTTGTTCTTCTTTTATCTGCCTCATGACCTGTGATAGGCAGAGCATGGACACTCCCCTGGCCAGAGCAAGCTCTTTTTCCGTTTTCCGTGTTCGAAAAATCCATTAAATATAGGGTCCCAAGATAGGGGACGTATACGGTATTAAACTGAGAAGAATCGATACCATACGGGTTAAAGCAACAGTTTTTCCAAATCCATTCCGGCTGTTGTCACCACCACACACGCTATTCCAGGGGGCACTCCTCTGGCTCTTCCAGCAAAACCTCCTACCCCCCACCTACAGGCCCTCTCTACAAACAATTTAGCCGGATAGGGGACGTATTAGATATTGTACTGATTCTGAATCGCCTCCTGCAATAGACGGGAATCGAACCCGGATCAACTGCTTGGGAAGTAGCTATGCTCACCACTATACCACCAGCAGGCACAGCAACTGATAAGAACAGATACTAATCTTGATTTCAGCTGCAGTGCCAGCATGAGCAGTGGTGTCACCTGCAGGCGGTGATGGACCTTCGTTGCACCTAGTTGGGTGCTTCCCTAACATGTGATGGGTATTTGCCTCGCCTTTCTTGGTCTGGGTGAGCACAATTGCCATGAGGGTAACCACCAGGCTGTTGCCTGAGAATTTGGGGTAATGGTGGGATTAGGCAGCCTCAGAGGCATCCATGCATGCTGCCCCTGCTGTTTCCTGTCCATTTCCGTGGTGTTTCCATCATTTTCTGAGGTTTCCAGGTTTTCACCCAGCCTTCCCTAGGCAGAGCCTTGGTCCCCCGCAAAAATGCTCGAGTCTCCCATTGACTTCAATGGGGTTCGTTATTCGAAACGAGCACCCGAGCATCGGGAAAAGTTCGACTCGAATAACGAGCACCCGAGCATTTTAGTGCTCGCTCATCTCTAATTGTTATTATCCATATTGCCTCCTTTGCTGGCTTGATTCATTTTTCCATGGTTATGACCACCCTACAATCCATCAGTGGTGGTCGTGCTTGCACACTATGAGAAAAAGTGCCAGCCTCTCTGGTGACCGGGACCATGGGAGCTTACATAGGCTGGTGATTTTTTCTATAGTGTGCAAGCACTGCCACCGCTAATGGAATGCAAAGTATTGTATAATGTGATGGGAAATGAATCCAGACAGCAAAGGAAGCAATATGGACAATCACAATACATTAGTAAGTTCCTTGTATTATCTTTCTCTACATGATAAATGCCACTTACTGAAGTAACAAAACCCCTTTAACCCTTTCAGTACCAAGCCACTTTTCACCTTAAATCCGAGGCGGATTTTTGCAAATCTGACATGTGTAACTTTATCTGGTAATAACTTTAGAACGCTTTTACTTATCCTTGCCATTCTGAGATTACTTTCTCATGACATATTTTACTTCATGACAGTCATGAATTTGAGTCAATATATTTCACCTTTATTTATGAAAAAATCCAAAATTTACCAAATATTCTGAAAAATTCGCAATTTACAAAATTTCAATTTCTCTGCTTTTAAAATAGAAAGTGATACCTCATAAAATATTCATTACTTAACATTCCCCATATGTCTACTTTATGTTGGCATCATTTTGTAAGTGTCATTTTATTTTTTAGGAAGTTAGAGGGCTTAGAAGTTTAGAAGCAATTTTTCAAATTTTCAACTAAATTTCCCAAGCCATTTTTTTGAGCACCAATTCAGGTATAAAGTGATTTTGTGAGGCTTACGTAATGGAAACCACCCATAAATGACTCAATTTTTTAAATGGCACCCCTAAAATTGTAAAAAAAACTGATGTTACAAACTTTGTTAACCCTTGAGGTGTTCCACAAGAATTAAAGGAAAATGGAGGTGAAATTTCAGAATTTCACTTTTTTGGTAGATTATTCATGTTAATTTTTTCCTTGCAACATAGAAAGGGTTAACAGCAAACTAAACCTCAATATACATTACTCTGATTCTGCAGTTTACAGAAATACCCCATATGTGGTGGTAAACTTCTCTATGGGCATGTGGCAGTGGTCAGAAGGAAAGAAGAAAGGAGTGACATACGAATTTTGGAGGCAGATTTTACTAGAATGGTTTTTAGGCGCCATTTTATATTTGAAGAGACCCTGACATACCCTTACAGCAAAATCCCTCAAAAAGTGACCCCATTTTGGAAACTAGACCCTTCAAAGAATATATTAAGGGGGGTACTGACCACTTTGACCCCTAAGCGTTTTACGGAATTTGGAAACACTTGACTGTGAAAATGAAAAGTTTCATTTCTACCAATAAAATGATGTTTTTGCCCATTTTTCATTTTCACAAGGGGTAACAGGAGAAAAAGCACCACATAATTTGTTACCCATTTTCTCCTGAATACGGAAACACCCCATATGTAGTGGTAAACTGCTGTGGGGGCACATGGCAGGATTCAGTACAGAAGGAGCGCTATATGGCTTTTGCAGAGCAGATTTTGATGGATTGGTTTGCGGGTGCCATTGGTTTTTATTTTTTAAGTGCTTGTTTAATGTGGGGGCTCATTTTTTACGGGATGAGGTGATGTTTTCATTGGTACATAAGACTTTTTGATTGCTTGGTATTACACTTTTTGTGAGGAATGTTGAAAAAAATTGCTGTTTTGGCTTAGTTTTTTTTTTTAGCTTTTTTTACAGCATTCACCTGAGGGGCATATCATGTGATATTTTTACAGAGCAGGTTGTTACGGATGAGCCGATACCAAATATGTGTTTCACTTTTATTTTTGTTATGTTTTACACAGTGAAAGCCTTTTTGAATAGAATAAAATCTTTATTTTTGTGTTGCCATTTGCAGAGAGCCATATTTTTATTTTATTTTTTTGGGCGATTGTCTTAGGTAGGGTTTTATTTTTTGCGGGATGAGATGACGGTTTGATTGGTACTATTTTGGGGTACATACGTGGGGTACATACGCGGCGATAACCAATATGTCTGTCATTTTTACTTTTGTTAACTTTTACACAGTGAAAGCGTTTTTGAACAGAATAAAATCTTATTTTTGTGTTGCCATTTTCTGAGAGCCCTATTTTTTTATTTTTTGGCTGATTGTCTTAGTTAGGGTCTCCTTTTTTGTGGGATGAGATGACGGTTTGATTGGTACCATTTTTGAATAAATACGTCTTTTTGATCACTTGGTATTACACTTTTTGTGAGGCAAGTTTTTTTTTTAAGCTGGCGGGGTGGATCATGTGATATTTTTATAGAGCCGGTCGATACGGATGCGTCCATACCTATTATGACTACTTTTCTTTTTTTCCCTATTTTTTACAAATTTTTTAAACTTTATTTTGGGAAAAGGACTCTTTTTTTTACTTGAAACTTTATTTTTTTTGTAAAACGTTTTAACTTTTTTAACTTCTTTTCTTCACTTTCTTTTTTGTCCCAGTCTGGGACTTCAACTTTTGGGGGTCTGATCCCCTTTACAACTTCTGTATTGTAATGCATTGGCTGTAAGTGTATTACCAGTGTAATACACTTACAGCTTCCTGTCTGTGAGATCCTGTGATTCCGTAGAAGGCAGCCCCGATGCCTAAGGAAGGCATCGGGCTGCCTTCCCTGCCATCGGGTCCCCATCACAGCAGCGCAGGGACCCGATGGCTCAACTTAACCCTTCAGGATACCGCACGTGTCGCGGTCAGCGCTGACCGCGGCAGTGCGAGGGTTAATGTACCGGCATCGGTCACTATCAGCCACTGCCGGACCCCTGCAAGTGATCTGGCGAGCCCAGCTCCTGCGCCCGCCTGATCAGAGCACCGTAGCAGTATGGAGCTGGGATTATTGTCCTGGCTTCCAGCGCCGTACATGTACTGTAAGGGTTAAATATGTCTAGAGATGTTGCTGCAGATTTTATGCCAGCCCCATGGTTGGAGGTAACTTAAGACATTTGTGTGGGCTACACCTGATTAACATAAACAACCATGCCTACATTTACAAATAGAGTGAATGGGAAAAAATCACAAAAAGTTTGTTTGTGCATGCTAAAAAGTAACAAACTCCCTCATTTATGACTTTTTGAGGTCAGAATCCTTGAGTGCAGGGCTTGACAGATCCCCTCCCCCCCATAATGCTTACATCAGTTTGTGACAATATTATACACAGACATTTTAACTTTTTGAAACTAGGTTTTAATAACCGCGAGTTTTGGAATGTGCAGATTTAACAGATATATATTTGATGGGTATCTGAACAGTACACTGAATTCGGAAAGTCTGCAGACCTTTCACTTTTTCACATTTTATGTTGCAGCCTTGTGTTAAAATAAAGCGCTCAATATCCCATAATGACACAGTGAAACAAAATGTACAAAGTCTTTGCTAATTTATTGAAATGAAAAAAATAAAGGCTCCTCTGCACTGCCTGATATTCTGACAGATAATTGGCCCATTTGGAAATGTGCCACCAATTACCCAATATATCGATGGTGTAGTTGCCTAAATTATTGTTTGTGGACAGTCTAAACAGCCTCTGCTGCGAGCAAACAATGATTCTGTATGGGGAAGAGCAATGGCATTAGTTATCACCCCTCCCATACTGTGGAGGAGATCGCTGCATGTAAATGCAGTGGTCTCCTTCACTGACAAGCAGGCGACTGTCATGAAGGAACAACCATTTTCAGGTCTCTCTAGAGATGTTCGTTTGGGTTCAACTCAGGGCTCTAGCTTTGCTACTTAGGAACATTCAATCCCAAATATAGAAAATGTGTGGCAAGGTCCTTATACACAGCAGCTCCAGTAACTGCTATCAAACTTGCATCTCCACACGTGTATTCCATGGACCAGTATAAGCTAATTAAACTGTTTCTTTCTTCATGAAATCCATATTCATATAAAAAGATTTTAAAAATCCATAATACATCACATGTTTAGCTTTGCTATATCCAGATTGTCGCGTTCCCATGCATTCCAGTACATGTGCACTCGGTCGGTGTCTCAGTCGAGCAGCATCCACAAGTGCCAGAGCAGTAATATAGCACACAGCTTCACAGCGACCTTTCGGTAGACACTCCCTCTTTGTCAAGTGTATGCCATTACATCAAGAAGGATGTATTTATCTCATTATTATTTACATAATTAGCATATCTTAAAGCTAATAACAAAAAGTAAAACTGTATCAAATCCATGTGACAGCACTAGTGATTAGATAATTAACCTGTTACAGGAAAACACTAAAATTACAAATCTTATTAAGGCCTTTTGGACTCAGCATCTCTCAAACTGCAAAACTCTGTGCTGATTAAACTAGTTTTTAAAATAAAACTGGTTTTACAACATACTCAAGGATCTGCCAACTCAGTTCACATATATTGTGCTGTTTTCCCAAACATGTTTCTCTTGTTGTACATTCTCAGATATATTTTGTTGCCATTTTTTAATTATATACCGTTATCAATGACCTATGATCATTCAACCATACTTTCATAGGACGGGATGTTTGTCCAACAGAACTTATGCCACAAGGACATTTTAATAAATACACAACCGATTTAATGAACTTATACTGGTTTGTGGAATACACTTGTGGATATACCACTTAAGGACATTAACAGAGTTGTCCCTAAGCCACTCTTGTGTTGTCTTGGCTGTGTGCTTAGGGTCATTGTCTAGCTGGTAGTTAAACCTTTGGCTCAGTCCGGGTTCGAGAGCACTCTGGATCAGCTTTTCATTAAGACTACGGGGCACATTTATTAAGACTGGTGTTTTAGACGCAGGTCTTAATAAGGCCCTGCAGTGGGGGTGGATCCGCTGAAGTTAAGTAGAAGCACTGGCCTCTACATTACTTCGGCGGATCCACCTCCGCTTCTAAATGTAAGACAGCTTCCTAGTTCTCTTACATTTAGACCATCTTCTATGCCTAAAACAGCCATAGAAAATGGTAAATGAGACTGGCCTACCTGCCAGTACCCTTCCCCGCCCACGCCAGGCCTAATTTTTTAGACCAGGTGTGAGTGGAAAAAAGTCACAGATTGTGGCGCATTTCGGTTTAATAAATGCTCCCATCTCAGTACTTTTATCCATTCAGCTTTCCCTCAACTCTATTCAGTCTCCCTGTTTTCCTTAGCTCCCACACACTCCAGCTGAATGTTCAAAGTGTGCTCAACAGGCCACAGATCTTTACCACAGCCTATGGTCACGTCCTAACTTTCTGTACTTCTGGAAAGGAGTGAGGGAGCTCCTGGAGTCAGTTAGTGCTTTTCAAGTGGCCAGGGCACAACACTATGGTATTGTGCGCTCAGGGTCCCTAACTGAAGAGGCAGAGGGACTCCTGCAATCCCTAGTATAGGCCACATTATTATAATCATAGCTAAATATTGCCTCGAGCAAATCAAAGAATCCGAAGTGGAATTCGATCCGAAGTTTAGGAAAAATTTGAACAAATCAATTTTTCCTACAATGGTGGTTGAAAATGAAAAAAATACTCACCTCATCCAATTGATTGAGGCGAGGCCGTCAGCTCCTGTCTTGATTGAAGAAAAATGGCCAAAGGACCTGCGGCGAGCGTGAAGACCACGATGGCCGAGTGAGGTGAGTATGACGGGGGTGGCAAGATCTCCATTCCCTATTATTGCTCCCACTCCATACAATGAAAAGAAATTAGCGACAAAGTAAATTGTAACTAATCAAATTGACAAAGTTTTGAACTGCCTAATCAAATTTTTGAAATGTTGCTCATCTTTAGTTGCCTCCTCCACAATTGGCTTTGTCCATCAAATCAGGGGGTACCTCAAGTGATGACACAGACAAGTAGGGTACTCTATCTTGAAAGTATGTAGGTTCTCAAGCATAAGGAGAAGCTAGTGAAAAGCTTTTAAATGAAAATGGAGATCATAAATTTGTATCCTTTCTGCCTTACATCTTAGTATTTAACAGAAGATCTGAAGGGTACCCTCCTTGAAAGTTTGTTAAAGCTCCACACATGGTTCCGATTTTTGTTTATCCGTCAGACTTGGACCTTTTGAGGTCATCACAATGGTAACTGAGTTCTATGCTCTGGTCATACACATTTCACATTTGCTCTTGTGTGATATAATGACAATGTTGTTTTGAAGAAGCTGAAGTACCTCTATTTCATATACCGTATTTTTCGCTTTATAAGACGCACTTTTTCCCCCCAAAAGTAGGGGGGAAATGGCCGTGCGTCTTATAAAGCAAATACTAGTGAACGCTTCCATTATGGAAGCGCTCACTAGTATGTAATAGGTGCCGGGAGCAGGGAAACATACTCACCCTCCGGTGCTGCAGCTCCGCTCCGGGTCCGGCGCTCTTCTGTCTTCTCCTCCTGGCGCTGAACTGTCCTGACCTCCTACAGTGTCAGGATGTAGTGCGCGCACTACGACCTGACGCTGCACGCAGTGCTGGCAGGAGAAGACAGAGCCGAGTCGCAAGAGAGGTAAGAGAGTTTTTAATTTTGTTCTGATGGGGCAGAGTGGGCTGATTTGTGGTCTGATGGGGGCACAGTGGGCTGATATGGGGGCACAGTGGGCTGATCTGAGGTCTGATGGGGCACAGTGGGCTGATATGGGGGCAAAGTGGTTTGATCTGAGGTCTGATGGGGCACAGTGGGCTGGTCTGATAGGGGCATTTTCAATAAAAGATTTTTTTTAAAAAGCCTTAAAGATGAGTAAACAATTGCGTACAAAAGCAGGCAACACTGTTTTGAAAAAGTTTTCAAAATGTAAAATAGGTTCACCAATTCATCTAAATTCTGCCCTGATTAAATTTTTAAAGAGATTTTTCAGAAGTTCAACATTGACAGCCTATCCTCGGGATTGGACATCAGTAGAGATAAGCGAGCAGTGCTCGTTACGAGCACTGTAACGCTCGGGTCCTGTGTGAAATGCCCGCAGGCATTGCGGATCCGTCCTCATCTGCATGTAAGTCAATGAGGACGAATCGTTTGGTATGACACTCATACCAAACGGTTCCGTCCTCACCCGTCTTAAAGTCAGTGGGGACGGAACCGTTTGGTATGAGTGTCATACCAAACGATCCGTCCTCATTGACTTACATGCAGATGAGGACAGATCCGCAATGCCTGCGGGCATTTCACACGGGACCCGAGCGTTACAGTGCTCGTAATGAGCACTGCTCGCTCATCTCTAGACATCAGTATCTAATCTGTAAGAGTCCAAACCGACTACCTGCACCCCTTCCCATCCGCTGTTTTCCTCCAGCGAGCACTGCAGCCCCATTCTAGGCCATTGATGTCATATTCATTGGTCACATGGCCTATTTGAAACTCAGTCAAGTGACTGGGCCTGCACTATAATGCCAAGCACAGCCACTATAAAATATATTGCTCTTTGCTTGATATCCACCACTCTCTCGAGATATTGATGACCTATCCTGAGGATAGGCCATTAATATAAAATTCCCGGAAAACCTCTTTAACCCCTTCAGCCACGGTGACGCACCCGTACATCACAGTTATAGATGAGCGAATCATTCAAAAAATTATTCACCGAACATTCGCCGAACTTTTCCTAAGATTCGTGTATTCGACGAATAGATTTGTTGTATTTGAGTACAAAATATACGTTATTATGTGCTATTAGCGATCATTCGCGCACTAATAACGAACGTTCATTTAAAAAATGTACGCAACTTCTTAGAAGACGTACGCATGAGCGTACAAATAGCTTACGAATCCTCAGCGTACTATTGTCTACGCAATTACGTAATACGCAGGCACGTATGAGGAGAGGCCGCAGCGTGCACTCCTCAGAGGCAGAGCGAATATTCGAAAATGGCATCCAGACGATCATTGAGCTCTGCTTCACAGCTGAAATACATAGTCCGGCTGATGGACCGCCAGGATTACGATTTACAATGGCACACACCACCACCCGAACCAGCATAAAAGAGGTGATCCAGCAGGTGATCCGAGGCTTGTTTCGACATCTTGCAGACCCCGGGCCAGATCCAGCGTAAATGGTCAGATCTATCAGAGGCAGTATGTATATTTGAGGTAGAACAAGTAAGGTGCTGTCTATCCGGCTAAGTGCATAGTACAACCATCCACCAGACAATAAAGTGAATATGAGGACACATTGCGGTACCTGTAAAGAAATACACACAATGGGCAACATACTTGAAAACGTTGCTGAAAGGTAAAAACATTAGTGCAAACAATCCAGTGCAAACAATATAGTGCAAATACATTATAGGTATAATGTAAACATTTTAAATATCACCTACCTAGTATGCTCACGGACACGTTTAAGTCTCTTTTCTTCTGACGCTTGTCATACAACTGGAACAGAGTCCCAAACTCAGTTGCAATTTGTAATCCACATAGGTAAAATTGTAATCCAAATGGGTAAAAAAATAGCAGCAAAGGTTCCTTAAAAAACCCTCTTTCAAGGGGCTCCCCAATAACCTGAAAAGGAGGAAAAAAAGGCATGAGGCGCACATATGCGCAACTTGGTTAAAACTTTTTTTTTTTTATGGGGGGAGTCCTGACAATCCATGTCCATCTGGGTGAGGACAAACGCAGGGCAACAAAAATAAAAACAAACACCAACTAGTGCTCACCCTTCAGGTTAAGTCCACGTTGTGGCTCCCATAAAAGCTGCAGGATCCAATTCCTTACTTAAGGGCCAGCAGGTCCTCTTCACTGCTGCTGGAGCTTAAAGACATGAGAGGGAGCTCCTGCCTCATGAAAGCGACACTGACTGCGACAGCAGACCCCCACCAACCTCTCAGGGATGGTCTTGGTAGTGACCGGGCGGTCACACTGGCAAGGGCCATGGCAACTTGGGCCTTGCCCATTACCTTGTAGTGGCCAGATCCTCCCGCCGCCGGCATACAAGGTGACAGAATCTCCGGCTGTAAGGGCTCTGGTAACGGTCTTCCGCGAGCGGCGGACTGTGCGGCCTGCACCTGCCATGGCAGTTGGTATTGTACCACCGATGGCTGGTACACAAAACTGTTGGTGGTCATCTGTCCCACATGAAGGATCGGCGGCGGTGGCAAATCTGGTGTCATGGGTTCCAGCTGAGCTTGTGAATTCTCCTCAGATTGCAGAGTCCCATCATTGGTTTCATGGGAACACCGAGCCTCTTCTGCGGCCTGGGCCTCCTCAGTCCAGTCTTCTGGGGGCGCTGCAGGAGTAGCTGGTCGCTTAAGGAGTTTCACCCCAGTAGCAAAGGGGCCTTGGAGGCTCTTCATGGGGGTATACACCACGTAATCCCTGCGTGGAGATTGTGGCGGACGGGTGAAAGATACAGCCGCTTTACAGAACGGCGGTTTACGTATAATTCTTCCGCCGTCTCCTCATCGCCAATAAAACCTACTCCCCGTTCCACACTGAACCAAATAACGGTACCCCTTCGGTGCTCCAGCTTGGGGTAAAAAATTCCAAATGGGGTAAAGCTGTAAAAAATTCCAAATGGGGTAGAAAAAACGCAATTCCAGTTCCTGACATGTCAGCTTTATTTTGTGGGTCAGTACAATTACAGTTATGTCACATTTATATTGTTTTCATTGTGTTTAAGTACTTAAAAAAAAACTTTGCAAAAAATGTATTTTTTCTTTGCATTGCCATATGCTGACCCCCCTAAATTTTTATAGTTACCTCTATGGAGCTTTGTGAGGGCCCATTGTTTTTTACAGGGTGAACTGTACGTTTTGTTTTTTGTATTTTTTTAGGTGGTGAAGCATCAAGAAAAAACTAAAAGGGAAATGGCCCATTTAGTTTTGTTTTTTTCCCGTTACAACGTTTATCATATGGGAGAAATACATTTATATTTTAATAGTATAGGCATCTTGGAATCAGGAGGTGCAACTAACCACAGCATTTAAAGGGAGTTAAATGTCTATGATAGACATTATCACCGACCGCAGACATTAGCCGTTATTATCTGCTGTTTAAAACCCAGTGGCTATGGTACCTGCTGTGTTCATATTTAACCCCTTCCCAACATGTGATTTACTAGTACGTCAAATGTTGGGTCTTTAAAGATGGCACCTGATCCAGAGCGGAGCAAGAAACATTGCAACCAGGTGCCTACTGTTTCACATAGCAGACCCCTGGGTGTAATATTCATGACCAGTGGCAGTGGTGATCACGTACTTTTAACCCTCTGGAAACACAAAAACACGGAAAAGTGCGTTTCTGAGTGTGCTTCGGCTACCCCTTGCGGGGATTAGGGGAGCCAGATTCAGTGTGCAGTAGCTTCTGTCCTCCTGAATGAACAGAAGCTGCCACACATTAGTTCCTATGTAGTCACTGCTTGTGGCAGGGCTCCATAGGAACCGAGTAAAATCCTCATAGACTCCAATTCTAATGCATTAGAGTCTATGAGAATAGCAAACTAATGATTGCGTGTTATAGTTACTAGAGATGAACAAATTTTTCAAAAATTTGTTTTGGTCGAAAAGATTCGATTTAATCCAAATTTATTCATGGCAAATAGTTTTAAAAACGGCTATTTCCTGGCCTGTATAGTAGTGTAGAACACTGTGCCTTGCAGTAACACGCATAGGGAGTCTGCTGTGGTAGTGAAACAATACTGTGAGTCAGTATGACATGCAGATGACAGGCGTCACTCTTAGAATCACTGCATATTTCACTTATTTGGGCAATTATGGGTCCAAAACTAAACCAATAACTCATGTGTGAACTTAGCCTTATAGGTCAATAAGTATAAAGAACCGTGCAGAGGCCCAAGATGCTAATATAGCCTGAAAGAGAGCACTCCTTTTACACTGTCGTCAGCTGATTCCACAGAGATGTCTACAGAACCTGTTCTATTAGACACTTATACAAGTAGAACCATCCGACAGAGTGGAGAGGGTGTCAGCAGTAAGTTTGTGTTGACGTCAATGATTATTTTGCTCTTCCTCTGATCCGTCAGAACAATAACCCCCAAAAATCCATCAGTATTACTAAAGCAAAAAAAAAAAAAAACAGAGTGGATCCAAAACAGAGATGACACATAAATTGAATATTTACATGTCTTCTGTGTTTGGTACCCACTCCTGCTTTTGGCTACCAAATTATAAACCAATTCTGATGCAAAATGGGGAACATATCATACAGGCCTTACAGCTGCTACATAGACATGATCTGTTGTAAGTAGAGATGAGCGAACATGCTCGTCCGAGCTTGATGCTCGTTCGAGCATTAGGGTATTCGCATATGCTCGCTACTCGGACGAGCATATAGCGATCCTCGAGGAAATGGCAACTTCCTCTTCCTGCATGTTAGGCGCCTTTTTTCAGCCAATCAACAAGTCTTTGGTACCTCCTAGCATCACGTGGGGCCCCTACAAGTCGATAGCAGGGATTGGCTGGCCAGATCAGATGACCTGGGAATATAAGAATCTGGTCCCGCGCTGCTCGCGTCATACACTGTCTTCATGAGATTAGGGATAGAGCTGCTGTCTGTCAGGGAGAGTGTTAGGGCCTGAATTTAGATGTTGGTTAGGCAGGAATCACCCACAAAGAACCCAACAGCCCTTCTAAGGGCTAAAAGCACCTTTTTTTTGGTCTCATCCAGGCTGCTGGCTGGGACTTGTAGTGCAGCTACCGCCATCTTGGCTGCACACTGTACACAGTGACTGGTGGTAGAAGGGACAGCACGTGGTCCACACAGACCCAAAAGAAATTGCCCAAAGTACTCATTTTTGCTGCTGCTGTACCTTGGCTTGCTGAGATCTGTAGTGCAGTCTAGGGAATACGTTTTTCTGTCATTTCTATACACTACAGTCCAGTGAACAATTATGTAGTGTACTGTACAGTAGCGTCAGTCTAGGGAATACGTTTTTCTGTCATTTCTATACACTACAGTCCAGTGAACAATTATTTAGTGTACTGTACAGTAGCGTCAGTCTAGGGAATACGTGTCACGAGGGAGACAAGGGAAGGTGCGCCCTGTACTGAATACCCCCCCGTTCTCTCCCTGCCTGCTTGCCTCAGTCGGCCCTAGGCGGCCGCGGACAACCACGGTGACGGTCCCTGCTCTGTATAAGTGCACAGGGAACAGGGAACAGGGACAGGGAACAATTGGAGAGACAAACACAGACGAAACAACACAATATCAGAATAGTCAGCAAGCCGGGTCATACACAGGAGATAACGTCAATACTGGGGGTGAAGCAAAGAGAGGTCGAAGTCCAAGTCCAAGGTCAGGGTCAAACAGCAAATCAAACACAAGGTCGCTCAAGCACTGATCAAAGTTGTAACGCTAATCACAGGCGATTAGGGAGGACAACTAGTGGCTTTAAATAGC
>ONZH01006198.1:0-22203 GCA_900303285.1 Rhinella marina
CCGTCTGTACAGGATCCAGCGCTGAGCGCTCCTCTCCGTCTGTACAGGATCCAGCGCTGGAGGATCGCTCCTCTCCGTCTGTACAGGATCCAGCGCTGGAGCGCTCCTCTCCGTCTGTACAGGATTCCAGCGCTGGAGCGCTCGCTCCTCCGTCTGTACGGGATCCAGCGCTGGAGCGCTCCTCTCTCCGTCTGTACGGGAATCCAGGCTGGAGCGCTCCTCTCCGTCTGTACGGGATCCAGCGCTGGAGCGCTCCTCTCCGTCTGTACAGGATCCAGGCGCTGTCTGAGCGCTCCTCCTCTCTCTGTACGGATCCAGCGCTGGAGCGCACAGCCAGCGCTGGAGCGCTCCAAGCACTGGGATCTGTGTACGGGACCAGTCGCTGGAGCGCTCCTCTCCGTCTGTACAGGATCCAGTGCTGGAGCGCTCCTCTCCGTCGTCGGATCAGGATCCAGCGCTCCTCTCGTCTTGTAGCCAGCTGGAGCCTCCTCTCGTCTGTACGGGATCCAGCGCTGGAGCGCTCCTCTCCTCTGACAGGGCTCTTCAGACTGGAGCGCTCCTCTCTCCTGGCTTTAGTGACTGGACACCCCTCTCCTGTTCCAATCAGCTACTAGGAATAAGATCTATGGGGTGCAAAATCACAAACAGGTCACCACAGCCACATAAGTAGAAACATTTAAAGGGGTTTGTCTGAGTTATGAAAAAATATATATAGTACTGTAAATCTGATGGGCAGCAAATATATAACTAAGTTCAGCAAGTTTTAGGCAAAAAAAAAAAATCTATATTTCCTCATTTCCCTCGTCTCTTTCTGGCCTTTGGTTACATGCAGTAATAAACAATCTCTGCCCCCCCCCACCCCCCGCTGTGCCCTGAGTGACATGTCTGCCTGCTGGGATACTCAGCAGCATGTTGTATGTGTAGGACTACAAGTCCCAGCTGTAGGCAATGACACTGCTGATACACAGGAACTTCCCCCTACCTTTCTTACAGATCTCTGTGTCTACAGGATGAGGAGGGCAGATCCTATGTCTTCTTCATTGCCTGTAGGTACTGTTGTAAAGGTTTTGAGCCCTGTGTGTGTTCTGGCTGAAGGGGTTAATGTTTTATCTGCAAGAATCCAGGGAGAGAGCAGAGAGCAGGAGCCGGCAGAGCAGGGGGGGCCTGGGCATCACAGAGAAGGGGCGTGGCCAGCAGTGACGTCTCGTGTACAGACTCTTATCTGCTTATGCACGAATATAAGAAGAGCAGGGGTGGAAAGCTGACATCATAGGTCATGTGACCCTGAGTGAAATCTGAGAAACCAGCAAGTTTTAGAAGCAGAAAGTGCTGGAAAAGCTGTTGTATTTGACTAGTTAGAAAACATACAAAGGAACAAAAAAATAACTCAGACAACCCCTTTAAGATAAGGCATTAACTCCAAACTGGCACATTAAGCCCAAACCCAGGAGCCACATTCCAGATGTTCAACTCCCTGTAACTGCCTTGAGCTAATTCACAGCAACACCCCCTCCTCCAGACGGTGTAGTTCCTATACCTCATTCCACCCCACTCTAGCAGACAGCAGGACAAGTACCCTGCAAGGGTCACATACCCCACTGACCCCCACATTGCCAGGGCCACTCGTCATGCCACCCCTCTCCCACAGACAGCAGCACGAGAACCTCTTGTTTGATCTGCATGGGTCCCACACACCGTAGTCCTCATTCACCTCTTTTCCCACACACACTGCCCCCCAGAGCCTGGACCCCCCACATGTGAACCGCACTCTTTCCTCATGATCTCCTTGTCACCCCTCCCAGCATACAGGTCGCCATTGTTGACCCCTCCAGCACACAACCGGTCACCATCACTGCCACCGCCCCACACACACAAGTCGCCATCTCTGCCCCTCCAGCACACAGGTCGCCATCTCTGCACACCACCCAGCACACAGGTCGCCATCTCTGCACATCACCCAGCACATAGGTCGCCCATCTCTACCCCACCTCCCAGAACACAGGTCGCCATCTCTGCCCCCTCCAGCACACAGGTCGCCATCTCTGCCCCTCCAGCACACAGGTCGCCATCTCTGCCCACCTCCAGCACACAGGTCGCCATCTCTGCCCACTCCCCAGTCCCTCTGCCCACCTCCAGCACACAGGTCGCCATCTCTGCCCACCTCCAGCACACAGGTCGCCATCTCTGCCCACCCTCCAGCACACAGGTCGGCCATTGTTTGCTCCCTCCAGCACACAGGTCGCCATCTCTGCCCACCTCCAGCACACAGGTCGCCATCTCTGCCCACTCCAGCACACAGGTCGCCATCTCTGCCCACCTCCAGCACACAGGTCGCCATCTCTGCCCACCTCCAGCACACAGGTCGCCATCTCTGCCCACCTCCAGCACACAGGTCGCCATTGTTGCTCCCTCCAGCACACAGGTCGCCATCTCTGCCCACCTCCAGCACACAGGTCGCCATCTCTGCCCACCTCCAGCACACAGGTCGCCATCTCTGCCCACTCCAGCACACAGATTACCATCACTGCCCCCCCCCAAGCACACAAGCCGCCATATCCCACCTCCCCCAGCACATAGGCTCGCCCTAACATGTGAGTAGCAGCAAAGTCACGTGACCACTGACGTTACACCTTAGCATGAAAACCCTTAACAAAGATCTGAAGCCCTCCCTCACAGATTTATTACCCTCATGGAGGTTTGTATACTCCAGGACTGCCCCACCTCCTCACTCACAGAGGCATACACAAGCCCCCTCCTCCTTTCATAAACTCCTGCAGTCTGTCTGCCAGCACCTCCCACATTTGGTCATGTGACCAGTAACATCATAGACCTCCTTCTAACAACTCCATTCTAGCATCTATAGTGCAGCAGAAACTGGGCAGATTCTTCACCACCTCTTGGCCTCTCCACAGCTAAGCCCCGCCCCTGCACTGATCACATGACAGTGACATCACCCCAGGTCCTTCACCACCTCTTCTGCTGTCCACTGCTGAGCCCCGCCCCCTGCACTGATCACATGATGGTGACATCACCCCAGGTCCTTCAGCTCTGGCAGTGCAGCAGATACTGGGCAGGTCCTGGTCGGTAGTCAGGGCTCTTGTTCTCTTTGGTATCAGCCATTCCTCCAGCCTGCAGGTAAGATGAGCTGTGAGGAGACAGTGTGGTGGAGAGCTCAGACATGTCACCTCTGGAGATTCTCCTCCATTACACACAAGGAATCCTTCTCCGCTCCTCAGCTTAGTATGATGGGGGAGTAGTATGGAGGATAGTGGGGGTTGTCATCATTCACTGGCCCCTGACTGTCCTGGTGAGGGGCCCTGCATCCAGGAGGAGAATGAATGGAGCGGGGGCCCGGCATGAGCTCAGCTCTCTCCAGTCTCTTCTCTAGGAGTTCTGGACACAGCTGAGCACAGCCCAGAGGTGGGACCTGCATCTATCAGACATTTATCTCCTGTGGAGCCACCAGAAATCTCCATGTTGGGGCCCCTGGAATCCATGTGGTGGGGGCTCTGAGAAGCGGGGCCCCTCCAGGCTCAGGAAGTGCGGTTCTGGAGGTGACATCTGGTCTTGTCCCCTGGATGATTTCCCTCTCTCTTCTCATAAAGGCGCCTGCAGTACTAGAAGCCTCCAGCTCCTCCAGTTCTCTCCTCTTCTCCTGAATGACCACCAAGGATGGACAGGAAGGAGATCAGCAGAAGAATATTAGACCTCACCTTGGAGATCATCTCCCTGCTGAGCGGAGAGGTAAACTTTTCTAGATTTCTCTCCTCTTTATTGTATTCTGTAACAAGTCAGACATCGGGAAGGAGAATCCATCATAGGAAGTGATAGGAAGAGTCCAGGGTCCTGTAGAATGGCCTCCAGACCTTCCAAGTGATGGAGAACCTGAAGATCAGCCCCCAATATGGTGAGTGATGTGTCATGTGACCAGTGACCAATAGTCATGTTGTAGGAGCCATGAGAAGGTAAGTAGGCACGTTGTACCAGGAGGAAAGGGCCGGAGGAGAGCACATGGCCCTGAAGGGTTTATTCCCTAAGTGTCTCTCTCCATCCACAGGAGTACACAATAGTGAAGAAGACATCGGGGGACTGTGTGACTCCCATCATCCATCTCCAGGAGTCAGGAGGGCGGAGCAGGACCCCTCACCCCATCACAAGAGCCTCACCCCCTGATACATGAGCAGAAGATCCTAGAACTCACCCACAAGATGATGGAGCTGCTGACTGGAGAGGTGACACTGCTGGGAATGCTGGGAAATTCTCCAGTAACAGCACTGGAGGGGTCTGGGTGATGACGGTGTCATTGTGTCTGTCAGGTTCCTATAAGGTGTGCAGGATGTCACTGTCTAGTTCTCCCATGGAGGATGATGGGAGGTAATACTAGAAGGACGACAATGGAATCTGTACAAAGGAGGACCATGATGGAGGAGCCCCCAGCCTCTTTATATCACAGGTAAGAGCCGTCATGTGCAGTGTATACACGTGTGTGCAGTGACAATGTAATGGAGGAGCCCCAGCCTCTTATATCACAAGGTAAGAGCCGTCATGTGCAGTGTATAGCACGTGTGTGCAGTGATATGTAATGGAGGAGCCCCAGCCTCTTATATCACAAGGTAAGAGCCGTCATGTGCAGTGTATACACGTGTGTGCAGTGACATGTAATGGAGGAGCCCCAGCCTCTTATATCACAAGGTAAGAGCCGTCATGTGCAGTGTAACACGTGTGTGCAGTGACATGTAATGGAGGAGCCACAGCCCTCTTATATCACAAGGTAAGAGCCGTCATGTGCAGTGTATACAGTTGTGCAGTGATATGTAATGGAGGAGGACCAGCCTCTTATATCACAAGGTAAGAGCCGTCATGTGCAGTGTATACACGTGTGTGCAGTGACATGTAATGGAGGAGCACCAGCCTCTTATATCACATGGTAAGAGCCGTCATGTGCAGTGTAATACACGTGTGTGCAGTGACATGTAATGGAGGAGCACCAACCTCTTATATCACAAGGTAAGAGCCGTCCATGTGCCAGTGTATACACGTGTGTGCAGTGACATGTAATGGAGGAGCACCAGCCTCTTATATCACAAGGTAAGAGCCGTCATGTGCAGTGTATACACGTGTGTGCAGTGACATGTAATGGAGGAGCACCAGCCTCTTAACATCACAAGGTAAGAGCCGTCATGTGCAGTGTATACACGTGTGTGCAGTGACATGTAATGGAGAAGCACCAGCCTCTTATATCACAAGGTAAGAGCCGTCATGTGCAGTGTATACACGTGTATACACTGTGTGCAGTGATATGTAATGGAGGAGCACCAGCCTCTTATATCACAAGGTAAGAGCCGTCATGTGCAGTGTATACACGTGTGTGCAGTGACATGTAATGGAGGAGCACCAGTCCTCTTATATCACAAGGTAAGAGCCGTCATGTGCAGTGTATACACGTGTGTGCAGTGATATGTAATGGAGGAGCCCCAGCCTCTTATATCACAAGGTAAGAGCCGTCATGTGCAGTGTATACACGTGTGTGCAGTGATATGTAATGGAGGAGCCCCAGCCTCTTATATCACAAGGTAAGAGCCGTCATGTGCAGTGTATACACGTGTGTGCAGTGACATGTAATGGAGGAGCCCAGCCTCTTATATCACAAGGTAAGAGCCGTCATGTGCAGTGTATACACGTGTGTGCAGTGATATGTAATGGAGGAGCCCAGCCTCTTATATCACAGGGTAAGAGCCGTCATGTGCAGTGTATACACGTGTGTGCAGTGACATGTAATGGAGGAGCCCCAGCCTCTTATATCACAAGGGTAAGAGCCGTCATGTGCAGTGTATACACGTGTGTGCAGTGACATGTAATGGAGGAGCCCCAGCCTCTTATATCACAGGGTAAGAGCCGTCATGTGCAGTGTATACACGTGTGTGCAGTGACATGTAATGGAGGAGCCCCAGCCTCTTAATATCACAGGTAAGAGCCGTCATGTGCAGTGTAATACACGTGTGTGCAGTGATCATGTAATGGAGGAGCCCCAGCCTCTTATATCACAAGGTAAGAGCCGTCCATGTGCAGTGTATACACGTGTGTGCAGTGACATGTAATGGAGGAGCCCCAGCCTCTTATATCACAAGGTAAGAGCCGTCATGTGCAGTGTATACACGTGTGTGCAGTGACATGTAATGGAGGAGCACCAGCCCTCTTATATCACAGGGTAAGAGCCGTCATGTGCAGTGTATACACGTGTGTGCAGTGATATGTAATGGAGGAGCCCCAGCCTCTTATATCACAAGGTAAGAGCCGTCATGTGCAGTGTATACACGTGTGTGCAGTGACATGTAATGGAGGAGCCCCAGCCTCTTATATCACAAGGTAAGAGCCGTCATGTGCAGTGTATACACGTGTGTGCAGTGACATGTAATGGAGGAGCACCAGCCTCTTATATCACAGGGTAAGAGCCCGTCATGTGCAGTGTATACACGTGTGTGCAGTGATATGTAATGGAGGAGCACCGAGCCTCTTATATCACAAGGTAAGAGCCGTCATGTGCAGTGTATACACGTGTGTGCAGTGACATGTAATGGAGGAGCCCCAGCCTCTTATATCACAAGGTAAGAGCGTCATGTGCAGTGTATACACGTGTGTGCAGTGACATGTAATGGAGGAGCACCAGCCTCTTTATATCACATGGTAAGAGCCGTCATGTGCAGTGTAATACACCGTGTGTGAGTGACATGTAATGAGGAGCACCAGCCTCTAATATCACATGGTAAGAGCCGTCATGTGCAGTGTAACACGTGTGTGCAGTGACAGTAATGAGGAGCACCCCTCTTATATCACATGGTAAGAAGCCGTCATGTGCAGTGTATACACGTGTGTGCAGTGACATGTAATGGAGGAGCACCAGCCTCTTATATCACAAGGTAAGAGCCGTCATGTGCAGTGTATACACGTGTGTGCAGTGACATGTAATGGAGGAGCACCAGCCTCTTATATCACAATGGTAAGAGTCCGTCATGTGCAGTGTATACACGTGTGTGCAGTGACATGTAATGGAGGAGCACCAGCCTCTTATATCACATGGTAAGAGTCGTCATGTGCAGTGTATACACGTGTGTGCAGTGACATGTAATGGAGGAGCACCAGCCTCTTATATCACAAGGTAAGAGCCGTCATGTGCAGTGTATACACGTGTGTGCAGTGATATGTAATGGAGGAGCCCCAGCCTCTTATATCACAAGGTAAGAGCCGTCATGTGCAGTGTATACACGTGTGTGCAGTGACATGTAATGGAGGAGCACCAGCCTCTTATATCACATGGTAAGAGCCGTCATGTGCAGTGTATACACGTGTGTGCAGTGACATGTAATGGAGGAGCACCAGCCTCTTATATCACATGGTAAGAGCCGTCATGTGCAGTGTATACACGTGTGTGCAGTGACATGTAATGGAGGAGCACCAGCCTCTTATATCACATGGTAAGAGCCGTCATGTGCAGTGTATACACGTGTGGTGCAGTGACATGTAATGGAGGAGCACCAGCCTCTTATATCACAAGGTAAGAGCCGTCATGTGCAGTGTATACACGTGTGTGCAGTGATATGTAATGGAGGAGCACCAGCCTCTTATATCACAAGGTAAGAGCCGTCATGTGCAGTGTATACACGTGTGTGCAGTGATATGTAATGGAGGAACACCAGCCTCTTATATCACAAGGTAAGAGCCGTCATGTGCAGTGTATACACGTGTGTGCAGTGACATGTAATGGAGGAGCACCAGCCTCTTATATCACAAGGTAAGAGCCGTCATGTGCAGTGTATACACGTGTGTGCAGTGATATGTAATGGAGGAGCCCCAGCCTCTTATATCACAAGGTAAGAGCCGTCATGTGCAGTGTATACACGTGTGTGCAGTGATATGTAATGGAGGAGCACCAGCCTCTTATATCACAAGGTAAGAGCCGTCATGTGCAGTGTATACATGTGTGTGCAGTGACATGTAATGGAGGAGCACCAGCCTCTTATATCACAAGGTAAGAGCCCGTCATGTGCAGTGTATACACGTGTGTGCAGTGACATGTAATGGAGGCCATGTATTCTCCACAGATGGATCCAGGAGGAGATGTCCCCGTCCTCTGTATTCCCAGGACTGTCCAGAGGAGAAGGTCCCAGAGAACCCTCAGGTAGATGGAGCTGAGCCCTATACACATCTATATAGGGGGGTCATAGATTGTGGGGGTCTCTTATGTGGATCTGTTAGATTTCCCACCTGTCTGCTGTATTGTACTGAATTGTTACAGATGACAAATCAGGGAGAAGATCTGACTGATATTAAAGTGGAGGATGAAGAAGAGAGGATGATGGGCGATCCCCCGTGTAAGAGTGAGGTGGAGGAGGACATTCCAGGAGATGTCACCACAGGTATGGAATCAGGAATGGAGAAAGGGAATTCTTAGGTTTCTTCTGATGAGGATCCATCTCCATTACAGTAATAATCCGGATAATCTTGAGGTGTTCTATGTATCTTGTCATGTACGAGGTTTTCATCATTTCATTTAACGCACAGAATGCTAATAACTTCTGCGCTGATGGTCTGAGAAAACTCTGGCTCCTCACTGTCGTGGTGTTGATGTACCCCCTCCCCCTCTCCATGTAATTTCCTCTGTAAATCAGTATGAAAAAAAAAAAGAATTGTAATGTAAAAACGACATACTAAGACACTACAAAGAGCCAAGAAGTCAGTGCAGGTATATAGCACCAAGATGTCTGGGAAGAAAATACAAAAAAAAAAAAAAAAGCCATTGACCCATAAAAGCGACTCGAGTGAAGGAAATTACCACTGAAATAAAAAAGTACTTTGTGCTAATAAGTAATTCCCATAGACTTAAAGCCAACAGAGCAGGAAAAAGTCCAAAACCCACAAGTCCTGAAAGACGCAAAAAAAAAAAAACCCTGAAAGTAGCGAAAGTGCCACATGAGTTCTTATAGGGGGTTGACACTGTCTCCAAGGCATGGACTGTAGATTCAGGTGGATGGTTTTATATTTGTGGCACATCTTATAAAATACTGAAAAATAACATTTTGTAAAAAAAAATATTTTACCCAAAAAATGTCAAACTGTATAAAAGCCCCAAACTATATACTGTATCTTTCACTTTATAAGACGCTTTTTTCCGCTGGCTGTGCATCTTATAAGGCGAATACTAATGTGCGCTTCCATTATTTATTTTATGCATTCCTATATTCCGAAGCGGTTTACAGGCATCCAACTGTCCCCAATGGGGCTCACAATCAGGATGTCTTTGGAGTATGTTGAAGACTTGGGGGTCTAATGAAGATTGTGGGGTCTGATCTGAGGTCTGATGAAGATTGGGGGGTCTGAAAATTGGGAGGTCTGATCTGAGGTCTATTGAGGATTGGAAGTCTGATCTGTGGTCTGATGATTGTGGGGTCTGATCTGAGGTCTGATGAAGATTGGGGGTCTGAAAATTGGGAGGTCTGATCTGAGGTCTATTGAGGATTGGAAGTCTGATCTGTGGTCTGATGATTGTGGGGATGATCTGAGGTCTGATGAATATTTGATGGTCTTATGAACATGGGGGTCTAATCTAAAGCTTGATAAAGATTGGGGGCCTGATCTGAGGTCTAATGAAGATTGGGGGGCCTGATCTGAGGTCTAATGAAGATTGGGGGTTCTGATCTGAAGTCTGATGAAGATTGGTGGGTCTGAAATTGAGAGGTCTGATCTGAGGTCTGATAAGGAATGGAGGGGGTCTGATCTGAGGTCTGATAAGGAATGGAGGGGGTCTGATATGAGGTCTGATAAGGAATGGAGGGGGTCTGATCCGAGGTCTGATGAGGATTGGAAGTCTGATCTAAGGTCTGATGTTTGCGGGAATGATCCGAGGTCTGATGAATATTTGGAGGTCTGATCTGTTGGTCTTATGAAGATGGGGGTCTAATCTAAAGTTTAATGAAGATTGGGGGCCTGATCTGGGGGCTGATGAAGATTGGGGGTTCTGATCTGAAGTCTGATGAATACTGGTGGTTTTAATCTGAGATCCAATGAAGATAGGGAAGTCTGATCTGAGGTCTGTTGAGGAATGGGGTGTGATCTAAGGCTGATGAGGATCGGGGATTTGATCTGAGGTCTGATGAAGATTGGGGGTCTGAAAATTGGGATGTCTGATCTGAGGTCTGATAAGGAATGGGGGTTCTGATCTGAGGTCTGATGATTGTGGGGATGATCTGAGGTCTGATGAATATTTGGCGGTCTGATTTGGGTGTCTTGTGAAGATGGTGGGGTCTAATCTAAAGTCTGAAGATTGGGGGACCTAATCTGAGGTCTAATGAATATTGGGGGTTCTGATCTGAAGTCTGATGAAGATAGGGAGGTCTGATCTGAGGTCTGTTGAGGAATGGGGTGTGATCTAAGGCTGATGAGGATCGGGAATTTGATCTGAGGTCTGATGAAAATAGGGGGTTTGGTCTAAGGTCTGATAAAATATTTTTTTTCTTGTTTTTCTCCTCCAAAGCCTAGATGTGTCTTGTAAAGTGAATAATACAGTAAAAAGTTATATGATTCGGCGCTTCTGCAAAATTGTGTAAAACAAAAAAACAGCTTTCCCCACAGAATGCGAGGCCCGTAGCTATATAGTATTTAGAAAAATATCTATGGCTGACCGAGTTCAGCGAGTCAAAAACCAAAGTAAATCCCCAAGTTGCCACACTGACAGACGTCATGATGGAGATCTGGTAAGAATTGACACCATCGTTATAACCAATAGAATAAAGTTATTCTACTTCTATTGTATGGCAGAAGAAGAAAAAAAAGATGGTGGTCTCTCCAGAATATGTATAAAGATTAGTTAATAAATTACCGTTTTTTTGCTTTATAAGACGCACCCGATGATAAGACGTACCCCAGATTTTAGAGTAGGAAAATAAGAAAAAAATATTTTTCATCAGACCCCCCTAAATTTCAGGACATCACATCACACCCCCATATCAGACCCCATATCAGCCCACTGTGCCCCCATATCAGCCCGCTGTGCCCCCATCAGACCTCAGATCAGCCCACTGTGCCCCCATCAGACCGCAGATCAGCCCACTGTGCCCCCCATCAGACCGCAGATCAGCCCACTGTGCCCCATCAGACCTCAGATCAGCCCACTGTGCCCCATCAGACCGCAGATCACCCACTGTGCCCCATCAGACCTCAGATCAGCCCACTGTGCCCCCATCAGACCTCAGATCAGCCCACTGTGCCCCCATCAGACCTCAGATCAGCCCACTGTGCCCCCATCAGACCGCAGATCAGCCCACTGTGCCCCCATCAGACCGCAGATCAGCCCACTGTGCCCCCCCATCAGACCGCAGATCAGCCCACTGTGCCCCCATCAGACCAGATCAGACCCCCCATCAGATCAGCCCACTGTGTCCCCATCAGACCTCAGATCAACAAACTGTGCCCATCAGACCTCAGATCAGCCCAATCAGACCTCAGATAGCCCATGCATGCCCCCCTGTGCCCGACCTCAGATCAGCCACTGTGCCCCATCAGACTCAGATCAGCTCCATCAGCCTCAGATCAGCCCACTGTGCCCCCACCCCATCAGACCTTGATTAACCCATCAGCCCCCATATGAGCCCACTGTGTCCCCATCAGACCTCAGATCAGACCATAAATGAGCCCACTCAGCCCCCATCAGAATAAAATAAAAAACTCTCTCACCTCTCCTGCGCCGCAGCTCCACTCCTGGTCCAGCGCTCCTCTGTCTTCTGCCGACACTGCACTGTGACCTGACTGCGTGCAGCATCAGGTCATAGTGTGCGCACTACGTTCTGACGCTGTACGAGGTCAGGACAGTAGGAGAAGACAGAGAAGCGCCAGACCCGGAGCGGAGCTGCAGCGCAGGTGGGTGAGTATGTTTCCTCGCTCCCGGCAGCTAATACATACTAGTGAGCGCTTCACTAGTATTCGCTTTATAAGACGCACAGCCATTTCTCTCTACTTTTGGGGGATAAAAAGTGCATCTTTTAAAGCGAAAAATACGGTAGATTTACCAAAAAATGTAACTGGAGGGGGGGGGGGGCCAAGTGCTTAGACCCCACTGATCTTTCGAATAAGGAGAGAAGGGTGCTCAAATAGCACCTGGTCTCCTCACTGCCGGAAAGGAAGCGAGGCTAACTCGATAGAAAGTCTATGGGCCCTCCCCTGTCTCCTGCAGTCAGGAGAGAGAGTGTGCATTAAGTGAGCACTTCTCTCTCCTTGATTGGTGGGGTCTTGGTGCTCAGACTGCCACCGATCAAAATTTTTTATGTCCCTATGACATATCGAAAGTTTACTAAAATCTTCGTGATCCTATAATGTGTTATAGAAATCGGGAAGGGGCTTGAATCACACATGGCAGCTTGTTGTGCAGTTTTTTTTATTTTTTTTTTTTTTTTTTGCTAAAGCCAGGAGTGGACTGCTTAAGGAATGGCTTAAGCACAATACTTGTGAAGTTAAAAAACAAAAACATGAAAGCCATTTTTTATCTTAACCTTAACAGGAAATTCCAGCAAGAATTCTCAGGGAAACTTGACGTTCTCTCTAAATTATAAAGTAGAAGACATCACACAGCACTCTTCAGGAGAAAACCTTATTACCCTTATTGTATATCCAGGACTTCACAGTACAGATCTATCATATAATCCCTCTAATCCCAAGGAACCTCCTCCTGACCAGTCATGGATTGTTACTACAAGTACAGGTCAGAAAGGGGGTGAAAGATTTCACTGTGGTGAAGAGTTCACAAAAACCTCAGGTCTTTCTACAAACAGAAGAATTCACACAGGGGAGAAGCCATATTCAGGTTCAGAATGTGAGAAGTCCTTTACAGAGAAATCAGGTCTTGTTTTACATGAGAGAATTCCCACAAGAAAGAAGCCACATTCATGTTCAGAATGTGGGAAGTGCTTTAAGTGTAAATCACATCTTGTTACACATGAAAGAATTCATACGGGGGAGAAACCATACTTCTGCTCAGTGTGTGGGAAGTGCTTTTCAGATAAATCAGCTCTTGTTAGACATGAGAGAAGTCACACAGGAGAGAAGCCGTATTCATGTTCGGAATGTGGGAAATGTTTTACACAAAAATCAAGTCTTGTTACACATAAAAGAAGTCACACAGAAGAGAAGTCATATTCATGTTCTGAATGTGGGAAATGTTTTAATGCTAAACAAAGTCTTGTTGAACATGAGAAATATCATACAGGAGAGAAGCCGTATTTATGTCCTGAATGTGGCAAATGTTTTACGATTAAATCAAATCTCGTTAGACACAAAAAAATTCACACAGGAGAGAAGCTGTATTTTTGTTCAGAATGTGAGAAATGCTATAGAGATGAATCAAGTCTTAGTAGACACAAAAAAAATTTCACACAGGAGAGAAGCCGTATACTTGTTCAGAATGTGGGAAGTGCTTTGTAGATAAATCAAGACTTGTTATACATGAGAGAATTCACACAGGAGAGAGACCATTTTCATGTTCAGAATGTGGAAAATGTTTTATTACTAAATTCAAACTAAAGATTCATCAGAGAAGCCACACAGAGATGTTCATTTGAAGGTCTTTAAGTGGAAAATGTTTTACAAGGAAATCAAGAACTCATTAAAGAAGTCACATAGAGAAGATGAACTGTTCCCATGAACCTTGCTTCTTATCTCTGTATTCACACCTCCACCCACACTGCGGGAGAGTCCAGACTGACATGGGGAGAAGTAACGACGCTCCATGTAATAGTTTTATAACGTATTAGGATACTTCAATATTGTATCTTTATTCAACTAGTATAAAAAATACTGAACAAAAACCCTCACAAATTGACTTTGCAACAGTTTTATTCTGAAGAAGAAGATGTCATAAATATGTTTATCACTACCTCAAAGAGGTTTTCCTTAGAATAGGTCATCAGTATCAGATTCGCAAGGATCAAATTTCCGGCCTCCTCACTGCTCAGCTCTTCTGCAGTAGCTCCAGCACCAGAACTACAACGTGGCTATGGCAGCACTGCTCCTGTTCCATTGAATGGGGGTGGGGCCGCAGTATCTACCTCCAGCCACTACACAGTAGACATAGCCTTGTAGTTCTGGCACTTAAGCTACTGCGAAACAGCTAATGGCAGGAGTCTGACCACTTCCAGTCTGATGTTGATGGCCTATAACAGGGGTGGGGAACATTTTTGCTGCCGAGGGCCATTTGTAACAGCTCTCGGAGGCCGTACAAAATTCTCATCTTAAAAGTTTGACGGCTATATTTGGTCAAACATATAAGTGACTTAGGGAGTAAGTTACAGACATTGCGCTTCAATTTAAAAAAATCTAGAGTGTTGTATTTTTGCAGCACAAAATGGCACCTACATTATGTATTACAAGTAGTACAGGCGCCATTTTGACCACGTATAGCCGTCTAATATTTAAGTTGAGAATGTTCTATATTTAGTTGTTTATTCGGCCTTAATGGCGGCCAAGCTAAACCCAGAGAGGGGTAACATAGTTTATAAGGCCGAAAAAAGCCCTCTGTCCATCCAGTTCTCCTGTTATCCTGCAAGTTGATCCAGAGGAAGGCAAAAAATCCCTGTGAGGTAGAAGACAATTTTCCTCAATATAGGGGAAAAAATTCCTTCCCGACTCCAATCAGACATCAGAATAACTCCCTGGATCAACGATCCCTCTCTAGTAACTATAACCTGTAATATTATTACCTCCAGAAATACATCCAGGCCCCTCCTGATCTCTTATAGTGAACTTACCATCACCACTTCCTCAGGCAGAGAGTTCTATAGTCTCACTGCTCTTACCGTAAAGAAGTCCATTCAGTCTCACTGCTCTTACCGTAAAGAGTCCATAGTCTCACTGCTCTTACAGTAAGAGTCCATATCTCACTGCTCTTACAGTAAAGAGTCCATAGTCTCACTGCTCTTACAGTAAAGAGTCCATAGTCTCACTACTGCTCTTACGTAAAGAGTCCATAGTCTCACTGCTCTTACTGTAAAAGAGTCCATAATCTTCACTGCTCTTTACAGTAAAGAGTTCCATAAGTCTCACTGCTCTTACAGGTATAGAGTCCATTAGTCTCACTGCTCTTACAGTAAAGAGTCCATAGTCTCACTGCTCTTACCGTAAAGAGTCCATAGTCTCACTGCTCTTACCGTAAAGAGTCCATAGTCTCACTGCTCTTACAGTAAAGAGTCCATAGTCTCACTGCTCTTACAGTAAAGAGCCCATAGTCTCACTTCTTTTACAGTAAAGGATCCATAGTCTCACTGCTCTTACCGTAAAGAATCCTCTTCTATGTTTGTGTCTTTTTTCCTCCAGACGCAGAGGATGTCCCCTCATCACAGTCACAGTCCTGGGGATAAATAGATGATGGGAGAGATCTCTGTACTGACCCCTGATATATTTATACATAGTTATTACATCTCCCCTCAGTCGTCTTTTTTCTAAAGTAATAAGCCTCCTCTGAACCCTCTCCAGCTCTGCTATGTCTGCCTTGTTCACAGGAGCCCAGAACTGTACACAGTCCTCCATGTGTGGTCTGACTAGTGATGTGTAAAGTGGCAGGACTATGTTCTCATCACCGCCATCTATCTTTTGATGCAACCCATTATTTTATTGGCCTTGGCAGCAGCTGTCTGACACTGGTTTCTACAGCTTAGTTTGCTGTTCACTAAAATTCGTAGGTCCTTTTCCATGTCAGTGTTACCCAATGTTTTACCATTCAGTATGTACTGGTGACTTCCATTATTCCTTCCCATATGCATAACCTTACATTTGTCAGTGTTAAACCTCATCTGCCACTTCTCTGCCAAGCCTCCAGTCTATCCAGATCCATCTGTAGCAGTATATTGTACGTCCTCTGTAGTATAATATATAGTATACTATCCTCTGTAGTATATATACAGTATACTGTCCTCTGTAGTATATATATACAGCATATACTGTCCTCTGTAGTATATATATTAAGTATATATTAATATATATATACAGTATTACCTATCTCTGTAATATATATCCAGTTACTGTCCTCTGTAGTGTATATATATAAGTGTACTGTCCTCTGTAGTATATCAGTATACTGTCCTATACCGTCCTCTGTAGTATATATACAGTATACCGTCCTCTGTAGTATATATACACAGTATATACTGTCCTCTGTAGTATATATATCGTAGTATATATACAGTGTACTGTCCTCTGTAGTATATATACAGTATACTGTTCCTCTGTAGTATATATACTGTATACTCCTCTGTAGTAATATACAGTATCCGTCCTCTGTAGTATATATACACTATTACTGTCTCTGTAGTATATATACAGTATACTGTCCTCTGTAGTTATATACAGTGTACTGTCCTCTGTAGTATATATACAGTAGTATATTATACTGTTCCGCTTAGTATAATAATATTACAGTGTACTGTCCTCTGTAGTATATATACAGTACTGTCCTCTAATATATATACAGTATACTGTCCTCTTCTGTTAATTACTTTACACACTTTAGTGTCATCTGCAAAAATTGATATTTACTGTGCAAGGCCTTCTACAAGATCATTAATAAGTATATTGAAGAGAATAGGGCCCAATACTGACCCCTGTGGTACCCCACTAGTGACAGTGACTCCTCCAGTACTGACCCCTGTGGTACCCCACTAGTGACAGTGACCCCTCCAGTACTGACCCCTGTGGTACCCCACTAGTGACAGTGACCCCTCCAGTACTGACCCCTGTGGTACCCCACTAGTGACAGTGACTCCTCCAGTACTGACCCCTGTGGTACCCCACTAGTGACAGTGACTCCTCCAGTACTGACCCCTGTGGTACCCCACTAGTGACCCCTTCAGTACTGACCCTTGTGGTACCCCACTGGGTTCACCTAGCTTTTACTCTCCCTGCCACTGTCCCTGCCTTTGTCCCTTTCCCAGCCTCAGATCTGCCCCCCACCTCCATCGGCGTACTATCAGACCCCCCAGCCTACATCAGCCTCAGATCAGACCCTTATCAGACCTCCCCAGCCTTAGATTAGACCCCCAGTCTCAGATCACACACCTCCATCAGACCTCCCAACCTCAGATTCACACCTTAATCAGTCCCTCCCTAGCCCCAGATCAACCCCCCCCAGCCTCAGATCAGACCACCATCACACCCTCTATTAGCCTCAGATCATGCCCCATCAGACCCCCCCCAGCCTCAGATCAGACCCCCCAGCCTCAGATTCAGACCACCATCACACCCTCCCCATCCTCCATCAGACCTCAGTATCAGAAATTTAAAAAAAATAAAAAAAATAAACTTACATCTTCAAGCTCCAGACGGCGCTGCCACTTGACAGATTAATTTACCCTCCCTAGTCTTCTTCCCCGCTGCGCGCCGTACTGTGACCTGACAGCGTAAGCCATTTCTGTTTTAGAGATAAAAAAAGAAGGATACTACAGGGCGGGTCATTTATATGGATACACCTAAATAAAATGGGAATGGTTGGTGATATTAACTTCCTGTGAGAAGAGATAAATCTAAAGGCCTTTTATTTAAATCCAAGCCTCAGTCTTCCAGTGGTTCTCAACAATGATGCCAGGTCCCAGGTGGGGCATCGTCTGTCTTTCTTCTTTGAAGCCTGGCAAAGTATCACATCAAGTGCCTGGCTAAAAGATATAATTAAGGAAGGGTATCACCTAGATTTCAAAACACCCCCACCAAGAAGATTAAAAATTACGGCCTTAGATCAGCGTTCTCCAAAACAAGCAGCTTTATTAGGAGAAATAAGAAGTCTCACGGACAAGTCTGTTCTAGTTCCAGTTCCCACAGAAGAAATAGGGGAAGGGATTTTTATTCGACCCTCTTCTTGTTAACCAAACCAAATGCGCATCCTATCGGACAATAATAATAATAACTAATTCCTGATCAGATTTCATCAACAGTTCTCCATCTGTTTCCCAATTGTGTCATGGCGTCAATAGACATCAAGGACGCCTATTACCAAGTGCCCATTCATCCCTCATCCCAGAGGTTTCTCAGGGTGGCAGTGCGCATAGAAGAATCACTTCTGCATCTACAGTTCAGAGCTCTCCCCTTTGGAATTTCTCAGACGCCGAGAATTTTCACAAAGCTGATGGCAGAGGTGATGGCTCAAGTAAGGAGATCGGACATTTTAGTTATACCATACCTAGATGATCTTCTTGTGGTGGGGCAGTCGCCAAGTCGCCAAAAGTCATGTCTGACGCCAGGTTACTGCTGCACCTTCCTAGGAATCCAACTGGATTCATTAGCCCAAAAATCTTTCTTCGCTGTAGAAAAATAATACAGCAAAGGATAAAGAAATTCAGTGAGACCAGGGTGACTACTTTAAGAGAGGCCATGTCAGTTCTAGGACTGATGACCTCATGTATTCCAGTGGTGAAATGGGCACAGTTCAGGTCCAGGGTTCTTCAGGTGCACATCTAACCCATTGGAACAAAGACCAGTTGTCGCTAGATCAAAAATACCCAATTCTGTAAGGGATTCTCTTTTGTGGTGGACAAGGTCAGAAAACCTAAATCAGGGAGTGGAGTGGATGAGGGACAATCCCTTGATAATTACAACAGATGCCAGCCCGCAGGGGTGGGGGGCTCACTCAAGTTTGGGGTTTTCCCAAGGTCGGTGGTCAGTGTTCCTGAGTCAACAGTCCCAAAATTTCAGAGAGCTGAGGGCAATGTATTGTGCACTGAGAGAATACTTTCCCTTCCTGGTAGACAGACATGTCAAGATCCTGTCCGACAGTGCGCCAGCAGTAGCGTATATCAGCAGGCAGGGGGACACGAGATCTTCTCAATTACTAGGTCTAGCAACCGAGATTTTCCAAAATCTAGAAGGACATGTACTTTCTCTTTCAGTGGTGCACCTGCAGGGGTTAGAGAACTGTCAGGCAGACTTACTAAGCAGGCACAAGATCAGTCAGGGCAAGTTGTGCCTTTGTCAGGAGGTATTCGACCAGATAGTCCGTCTTTGGGGGACTCCATCGATAGAACTTTTTGCTTCCAGAAAGAACAAAAAATGCAGGAGTTTTTTTTTCTCTCAACCAGGGGGATCAATCCCAGGGGATAGATGGTCTGTCTCAGCCTTGGGGCTGAATGCTTTTCCACCTTTCAGACTGCTGCCCAGGGTAATCCAGAAAATAAGGAGGGAGGAGGCGGTAGTGATCCTAATAGCCCCCTATTGGCCGAGAAGAGTATGGTTTACCTGGCTAAGGAAGCTTTCTCTTTCAGATCCCTGGCTTCTTCCGGAGAGGCAGGGCCATATTTAGGATTCATGCTGCCCTAGGCACTCTCTGTGATGACGTCCCCCCCCCCCCCAACCGTGACCCATTCCCCCACACCCCCAAATAGTAGCATAGTAGCATCTCCTCAGCCCCCCCTACCCATAGTAGCCACTCACCCCACAGTAGCATAGTAGCCTCTCCTCAGTCCCCCCCACCCCATAGTAGCCTCCTCCCCCCACAGTAGCATAGTAGCCTCTCCTTAGAACCCCCCACCCCATAGTAGCCTCGTTACCCCCAACCCCCATAGTAGCCTCTTCTCACCCCCCACCTCATAGTAGCCTCTCCTCGTTACCTCACCCCCCATAGTAGCCTCCTTCCCCCACAGTAGCAAAGCAGTCTCTCAGTAGCCCCCCAACCCCATAGTAGCCTTGTTACCCCACCCCCCATAGTAGCCTCCTCCTGGACTTATTACAGTGACCTATCCTCCCCCCAACCCCCTGGATACTGAAAATGGTCCTCTGCCAAGCCAATTAACCCCCGCCCAACTACCCCACCATCCCCATACACCCAACTACCCTCAGTCTGTACCCCCCCCCCGCCCACCTGCCGCTGGTGCACCTAGCTTTTCTGATGTCCAAGGCAAATATTGAAACGCCATGCCAAATTCTCAAACCTAATCCCTTCCCTCCAGTCCTACTGTTAAAGGGGTTGTCCTCTTTTTACTACTAATGACCTATCCTCACGATACGTCATCAATATCAGATCGGCTGGGGTCCTCCGGCACCCTGACGATCAGCTGTTTGAAGAGAGAGCAGAGCTCATATGAGAGCTGCTTTCTCTGCTCTGTTCACCTGCTTGCCATAGAATTTGCAGTGAAGAGCAGTAAAACAGAGCAGAGAAAGCAGCGCTCGTACAAAAAAAAAAAAAAAGACCACCCCTTCAAAGACAGACTTGGAAAACATTTCACTACAGAGCATACAGGGTCATACAGGGTCATACAGCGCCACATATGTACCTCTTACATCCAGTGACTTCTCTTCTCTGATGTAGACGTTCTCTTTCCTCTTCTTCTGTCAGACCAGACCGCCATGGTGACTTCTTTCAGCTGTGCCTCGTCTCTGAGGAGTTCAACAAACAGACATCTTACTTTCCTACTTTTCCATCATCGTCTCACCTTCTCCACATCTCACCCTGCCCGCCCCCCATACTATACTACAGAAACAGCCCCCCTGAAAATACTGGCACCACACAGAAAAACAGTACCCCCCTTACCTTTCAGATCAGATCCCCATCTCCAGACCCCCATTAGACCTCCAAACTCCCATATCTGACCCTCATTAGACCTCCAAAGCCCCAATCAGACCCTCATTAGACCCCCTATCAGATCCTCATTAGACCTCCAAACCCCCAATCAGATCTCCAGACCCTCAATCAGACCCCTCTAGACCCCCAGTCAGACCCTTCAGGCCCCTAATCAGACCTCCTTCAGACCCCTAATTAGATCCCCAATCATTACCCCCCGCCCTTCTGGCCTCATATCATACTCTTGTGGCCCCCCATATAGAACTCTCCTTCTGGGGCCCATGTCAGACCCCCCCTTCTGGCCCCATGTCAGAACCCCTTTTCTGGCCCCTATTTTAGACCCCCCTTTCTGGTCCCCATTTCTGTCCCACTATTTCAGATCCCCCCCATTCTGTCCCTTTTGGATGAAAAGAGAAAAAGATGGAGTAATTGGGGAAAGGGATAGGGGACAAAGACAACAAAAACTGTGCGCCCAAGGAGAGTATATAAGGTTAATGGGTAGAAGATGGTCGAATAAAGGAAGAGCAGAGCGAATGATCCTATAGTAGGCAGCAACACACCAAAAAGCAAGAACGGCTGTACCTAGGGTATGCCGCGAAACACAAGTAAAGGTAAAAAGAGGATAGTGGTGCGCCAATATGAGTGGATATCCAGTGGTCCCGAAGAGAGTGGTGCACACTATAACGATAGTGTTTATATGGTAATGCCAGAAGAGCAAATCAGAACAATGATAAATATAAAATAAGGATGAGATAAATGCTAATGAAGCAGCCAGAAGACCGGATGGTCTGTATTGGTCGACAGCATAAATGGTGAGTGGAAGGGTGATGACGGATCAAATACAGTGGTATTAATGATAAAAAACACCAATAAGAAATCCGCATGTATAAGTCCACTTACTTCACCAGGGAGGGGGGTACTGGGATAAGCATAATACACCCGTACCTGTCCCTCCCTCGCGAGGTCGCTTGTAGTGGTGTTAGATATACCACGTCCCTTGGATGGAAGAGTCTAGGGCTTCTTTAGTGGTAGATATCAATATGATTTATTTACATAAAATAGCTCAACGCGTTTCGGGGAGTGAAATGATCCCCTTCTTCAGGAGCAAATGGCATAAATAAATGTAAAACACTTACATGTATATATACAAACTCAGATAAGACATGTGCATTCCTTTTTCGCGCCAAAGGAGGAGGGCAGGTCACTTCCGGTACTCATCTGAGACGGGACCAGAAGCGACGCTGCGCCCCAACCGTGGAACGCACAGAATATTAAAAATAAACGACATACAGAAATAGTTCAGTTCAGGACCCAACGGATTCACAATAAATATAGCAGGGTCAAGCGTACTAAATAAAAGCAATATATTCAGGTAATTAAAATAACTTAAGGGTAAACTTACAACGGACCCATATGTATTAGGACTTCGGGTCACATGGTTGGGATCGTGCGTTTCATTGGAACGCAAGACCAATGGAATAAATAAAACATCAAAAATCCAAGAAAGGAATAATATATATATATATATATAAAGGTGTATATTTGTAAATTTCAAAACATATATCCGATATGAAGAAAAAACAAATGGTCATATGACCAATGATTCGACTATATGCGTCCAAACT